>JABASP010000052.1:0-101853 GCA_019776565.1 Sminthurinus signatus | reverse complement strand
TCCGAATTCGGAGCGAAAATACGCCGAAGGTTACATTTTCCCCGAATTTCGGGTTTTAAGGTTTCAGGTTCCGGGTTTTGATATTTTCGAGTACAAAATATTGTTTTCCACTGTCCATATATGATTTTTGGTCGTTTGGAGTAGTGTTTGATAGATTTTGGACGAAGTCAAGAAATTTTGTACCAAAAAATGTAGTATTTTTCCTCGAAACTAGCCACAAAAACATTCACTGAGACCGTATTTGATATCGGATTTTGCGGGCCGATAGCACATTTTAACGGGAAAACTTAGGTCGTTTATTATATTGCCACGGTAGTGTCCCTGATTATAAATTTCACTCCGAAATTCGGATTTTCCTATTTGTTACCCGGGTATTTTTTCGAAATTCGGTGTTTTCGGATGTTTTCAAAAATTATTCTGTAACGCCATAAAATTACCTTTCCAAAATGGTAACTTGCATGAAAATCGGATTTCGGAATCGGTGTCAATAAAATAAAACGTAAATGGATATTTTCAGGAGTACTTGACCTTTGACCTCTTTGTGCCAGCTCAAATTAAATCGGATTTTCAAAATATTTCACAGGTAATACCTACATAGGTATACCTTTAATTTAAGACAATGGGACCTTGACTTTTCGAACCTTTTTGCAAAATGAAGCACCCTAGCCATCATTTATGAATGTCCGATGCAAACTGGAACCTTCCTTTTGTACATAATGTATAATGTATTACATGTACAATGTACACGTAAACATCCACGGACCACCGTGATTCCCATAATTAAATTTGGCTGGCAGTGATATGTACATATGCATGTATGAGTTTAATTGAGTATATTTACAATGGTCTATTTGTGTATGTAATATAGTTTGGAATTCCTAGTCGTCCTCGTATTTTAAATGTGAATCCAACTGAACTGAACTGAACTGAACACTGAAAAGGACAATGTTGAAAAGGTACAGAGTGTAGAGTGTAGAGTGCAGACTGAATTAATTTCCCTTCATTTCCATTGAATCCTGAATTCCTTTCTCTTTCTGTTCCAAGTTCCAAGTTCCAGCAGAGTTATCTCTCTAGTTTATGAAGGCGACGTACGGAAAAATCAATTTAATTGATGAGAAAATATATAGGAAAAGAGAGAGAGAGAGCCTCCGAACTAAGAAGCGGAAGAAAGAGGAAGAGAAATGCCTGTGTAGGAAACAGATACACCAGAAATCAGACCTAGAAAGAAATCAGAAGAAAGAGAAAGCGAGAGAGAGTGAAGGAAACTGTTTCCTGGCACTGGAATACTGCAAAACTGGAATACTGGACATCAAGCCGCGCTGAGATAATTAGTCGCATTCATTTTACATTACATCAAATACTACTAGTACATTATTTCAAGGCACAAATTACAAATTACAGTTTCACTTGGGCTCCTCTCACTGGGAAACCTAATGAAAATGACTGTATCTCCTCTAATACATAGAGTATTCACTGTACATTTTACATAGACAATCTTGCCTAATATCCATCATTTATACTGTATTTTACATTTTACAAATCCTACAAATTCCGCAATTGCTCTCTTCTCTTCTTCTTATTTACTAAATCTCCAGGCTCCATAATCCATAATGATAATAACAGACTCTGTATCTATCTGCATTTTGTACTGTGCAATGCAGGGGATGCACCATATTGTTATTTAATTAGCCACCAAACACAAAAATACTTCGATTCATTTAGTCTTTCATTCCGGCTGTCAAGCTATCAAAACTCATTACAACACGTTTCCTCTTTTACCCTGCAAAAACTATAACTAGAACTTTGTTCAATATTTTGAAAGTGTTCATTTTTTGCGACTCAAGACTACTGTAGCTTCTAGTCCTGAAAATTGCAAAACATAAAATTAAACCTCTACCATCTGTAGTTTTTCATATCCAATGCAGATGAATTCTGGTTTATTCTAGTTGCTTCATTTCTCCTCCATTTAAAAAAAATGTTTATTTGCTATTCTTTCGTCAAAGAGTAAACAGCAAACATAGTACATCGTACATCTTAAGTACATGGTAAATATTACGATTACACAATACTAAAGCATGATAGATAAGTACAAAAGTCGTAACTAGTTGTACAATGCAAAGATGATTAGCGAAATGTCTACCAGTTACCAGTACCCGTCGCCTGGTAGTCCACTGTTATTATAATGACGCAGTGTATAATTTTGATTTCAATTATGATTATGAGTCTCATGTAAGTCAAGTTGGATCGCCTGTCATTTCTCTCCGCAGTTTGTTGGTTGAAATTGGTGTTGGTTTTGCTTGTACTTTTGGAGCATGACTCTCACTATTTCACTCACTCTTTCTTTCACTCTTTCACTCTTAGTTAAATGGCGTAAGCGTGGAGGAAACGTAAATCCATTTAATATTTGATATTAGATACTATCTCTAGTTGTTCACGACGAATTGGGCATTGAGCATTGAGCCTTGAGCATGGTAAAGCTGTAATAGAGTAGAGTAGTAAAAAGTAGTGGTATTTTCCATGTGTCCATTATGAAAAACATAACATCACACAATCACACAGCGTAATACCACAGTTCCCATTCCCATTCGTATTCCCAGTTAAGAACCAACACAAATGATACATGTATTTTTCTAAGTGGTTTCACCGTAGGAAAATTCCACATCCACATCCCCATCCACATCTCTAATAACAAAAAGAAATGACGAAAATATATTATTTAAAAAAATAGAGGAGCGGCAGCTGAAAAAATCAAGTACATTACATTTTACATTTATACCATATCTTTTATATATGTACAGAATATTATAGAATACATATAGAATAGTGAAAGCTGTGAAAGTGAAGCCAGCAAATGGTTTCATTTTCTAAGTAGAACTAAAAATAAGAGTTGGAGTATGAGTAAAAGTACGAGTACGAGTAGGAATAAGAGAGCATGTAGAGTTTAGAGTGGAGAGCCAGGGACTAGCGTGTAGGTCGTTTGGGTCTGGGAAGCGTAACTTAATGTACAACTATAATAATTGATTTACGCTGTGTGATACATTATACATTATACATACTGGCTCCTTGTACCTTTGTATTATGCATGTACTTTGTACTTGTATGTTTTCCACATAACCATATGTTCATTCTTCACTCTTCACTCTTTACCCCACTCCAGTGCAAAGAACCTGGATGTACATAGGATATGAATAGGTACATTCCTCCTTTTCCTCGTGTGTAAAATATAAAATATTGTAGTATGTAGTGGTATACATGTTTGATGTTTGAGCAAATAAAAGGAGAAAGTAGAAAACGAAAACGCAACCTATGTACGACGAACTGCACAAGTTGGAGTGGAAATGCAAACATGATTATGAACATAACAAGAATGGGTTTGAAATTATAAGTTGGACTTTCCAAATTCACTCATCCAGTTACCAGTTACATATGTACAATATGTACAATGTACAATGGCCAAACAAACTAAGGCCTTTTATGACCATTTTGGCTTAAACAAAGCTCTCTTTACTGACAAATAACAAACGACGGATTATGAATAATAAATTTTAACTAATGGCTCAAATGTACAAAGCATAAAGTACATGTTTGTGAATTTCACAAAAACCTTTACAACAGAATACAGAATGGATCGGAAATTGAAATGAACTCCAACAGAAAATCATACAATTGGAGTCGAATTGAATTTTATACTCTAAATTACAATTATAATATTTATAATACACAACTTTGCTTTTCATACTGCATTTTAAATTTTTAACCAAAATATCTTAAAAGCATAATTAAATGCACAAATGCTGAAGAAAATCGGAATGATGAATTTGGAATTCGTGTAGTGAAAATGATTTTTTTTGTTTTATTATGTACAACATATTGTACCGTTTCTGTAATAAATAGTAAATGAAGCATGTTTAATGTTTAAAATATTTAGATGTATGTTTTGTTTGTCTATTTCAGTCACGTGAAAATAATCGGAGCAACAAAGACTAAAACGCAGCAGCGAGTAAAGTGTCGCTTCTATGATAATGAAACCCGAATCTATAGCACTGTGGACGGAACGGTGAAGACGATTCGAGAGAACTGGAATTTAAAATACAGGTACATTTAAGTTAATTATCTGAAGATAATACATTTCTTTCCCTTCTCAGTAAAATAAAAGTATCCACCAAAAAAAGATAAAATAGATAAAAGTGCATTCAAACTTCAAGCTTGTGAATCTATAGATATAGATGTAGATAAACATAATAAATTGTACATTTTGTGTATTGTACAATTATATTGAAGCTCATAGTTGCGATTCCTCTTCGTTTCTTGTATCTTGTATCTAATCCTCCTTTACATCTTTTATCTAATCGAGAATTAAGTCACGTTTGCAAGGGAGTCTTTATGCAGACACTAGAATTTCACGATAGTTTCTCAAGCTTCTTTGAATCTACAATCTACAAAGGACAAAGGTATTGTGATATGTATGTTGTATTAGAGATATTTAGAAGACTAGAAGATGAACTAAACTTGTGAAATTCCCCAAATAATAATTTCCCTTTATATCCGCGTCTCTGTAGAATAAGGATTAGGGAAATAGAGAGAAGGAAATAAATATCTATTTTCAAACCTCTTAAAGCAAAGTAGACGGAGCACAGGAACTTTGTTGATTTGGAGGAGATTTACTTTAGTAATTGAATGATTAGCTGGAAATTCATATTTTAAGGAAGAAACTGTACGTGTGTTAGATTTAGATTTAGATTCGGAAAGGATGTGGAGGGAAAGTTGTTTGGATTGGAATTTGGAATTTGGCTTGAGGTGTTTGGTTCGTGAAGGTTTGGTTTTGGAAGATTATTCATATGCGTGTAACATTTACAATCTACATGGTAGATGGTAGTGGAATTTCGTCCCCTCAAAAGTCGTAAATAAAATGACGAAGGTGTCCGTACTGAGCGACAGACATAATAATATATCATAATAACGTGGAATCTCTTATACTAATACTTTTACTAGGCAAAGAGAAGGGTCCAAAGATGAGAAAAATACATTATAAAGTGTGCAACTTCTACTGACTGGTGGTTGCTGGTATGCCATGTAAATCGGAAGTGACAAAGATGGATTATACTTAAGACTTGATACTTCTACTTCCTATTTTTTGATATTTTAATGCATGCTTCATTCATTCATAATTCATAGAGTGTAGAATGTGGAAGATGGCAGGTGACTTTGAAAAAAAAAACAAATTTTCATGTCAATATTTTCCACTTCATTTTTCACTTTCCTGATCATATTTGAAAATTCCTCTACTAAGACGTAGGTAAGATATGCTAAGAAATATGATATTATTCCTGGTAAAAGAGAGTGGAATTTCAATTTGTATTTTTAATACAAAAGCAAAGTTATATAAATATTCAATAATTTTTGTTTTCAATTTCAAATGTCATTGCTTCAAATTTCAAATCTATAGGAAGAATCACTTTTCAAAGTTCGAATTCCATTGCTTTTGGTGCACTTTACATTTGAACATGAGGAAAATAATGTAAAACAGTAGAGTAAATACAATAGTAAAATCTACAGTAAAGTATTAAATTATGGTAAATAGTTGTTGAATTTTGACGTATCTACAAACTACAATCTACAGTCCAGAATTTTCGAGCTAAAAACGTAAGAAGGCTTTGCATACATTTAAAATTAAATTTAAATTTTTAAAGACTGGATACAGACTGCAGCCTTTCTTTCTTGAAGCTTGAAGCAGAAATTTAGGATTGAGGATTTAGGATTTCATTCCATTCCGGAAAATTGTGTCTTTGGTCTTTGACCTCTTGAAAATGTCTGCATTTTCTGTACATATTGTACACTGTACACTGTGTACCTAGTACTTTGTACTTTGTGCTCTACTCCTACTGCAGCAAAGATTGAAAATGTAATACTATGTGTAATAAATCTAACACGGAAACTCATTCATTCTTTCTCCTGAATACACTTTACATTTTACATGTTACAAACGTGCATACTTACACTAGAATTTCTACTGGCTCTGACTCTGGATCTGACTGGCTTGACGTGCCTCATGAATGCTGAGTAGCGCATAGAGAACTGTGAGCAGAGAATAGAAAGTAGAAAGTAGTAGGAGTTCAAAGTACAAAGAATCATTCTCAAGTCATTACCATTTTGCATTTCACAGCAACTTTTTTAACGAGTTTCAGTTTGAGTGTGAGAATGCGTAAAGCGTAAAGAGTTCTCCACCAAAATTCCTCCTTTCTCCTTTCTAGTCAATTGAAACTTGCTTAAATCAAATCTGCAGTGTTTCTAGTTTCTACATCCTCTGCTATATTATGTTTGTGTTATGTATAAAACATACAGAGCATATCTACACGCTGTACAAATCTGTATTATAGCACAAAGTAAAAAGTAGAACAGACAAAAAGAGAAGAAAATTCTATCAGCAAATTGCACAGTAACCTCACAAAAAGAAAAGCTTCCTTGAAATTGAGAACCGAGAATCTAGAATCTAGGATTGAGAACAAGATGAATGACAAATGCCGGAGATTGTAACGAACCTTGAACTATCCGTCAAAAGTTTAGTCTGATGAAATATGAAATTACCAATGCCGATAAAGTTGTGGAGGGAGGAGGATGAAGAATGTGAATGCGGATGCAGAGAGACAAGCGATAGATAATAGACAGAACTTGTGTATAGTTTGTAGCATTTACGTGCACGTGTGTGGAATGTGGGAGTGAAAGTAAAAGAGAAAGTAGAAGAGAGTAAAGAGCTGAGATTATTTACAAAAGGCCACAAGTGAAGAAAGGTTGACAGGAGTGGGAGAGAGGAAGAGATGAGTGTGGGAAACGGAAGGAGATCTCATATTTTACTAGAGGACAAAGTATACAATCTACAATATACAAAGTGCGAATGTAAAGAGTAAAGAGTAAAGATAGACGCATAATATTTTGAACTTTCTTGACACTCTTTTTTCATTCCGATTTCAGATTCCCTGTCTCTTTAAACTGTAAATCTAGGAGGTTTCATTGTAGATTGTAGATCTCAGCTAGTAGCTAGTATCGTTGGAGTTTAAGCTATTGTGGTCCTTGACACTTGACACTTGACACATTCATTCACTTTTCAACTTTTATCCGTTTTAAAAGCTCTAGTGTGGTGTTTAGGCTCTTGACTCTACACTCTTAACTCTGGCTCTAGATTTTAGAGTGTTGGAAATCCCGTGTTGAGTGTCGAGTGTCGAATGTCGAGTGACTATTGAAAATTGGAAATTACCATACTTTACATAATACATAATATGTACATTACACACAATGTAGAGAACTTGGAACTTTAATGGAATTTTAATTTAAATGTCCATGAATATTTCAAAATTCTTTAGCATCTCTTCAATCTTCCGGTTCCCTTCAAATTCCACACCCCAAGTTCAGGATTTACTGCATAATGTGATGACACTCAACACTCAATGGTGAAAGTTAAAAGTCATTCATTTCAGAATTTTCAGCTGTAGCTGTGAAGCTTAAAATTTATCGCTATAATATGTTCAGCGTTCATGGTTGATTTAACTTCTTATTTCGCACACTCTTCTTGATTCTTGATTTATTACTATTGATCATTGATTATTGATCGTCCATTGATTAGATTTTGCCATTCATCAAAAAACACAAGGAAGAATATAAACACAAGAGCACTTGCATCTTACATTCTTAGATACTTCAATTTTCAAGGCGTTCAATGTTCAATGTTCAACGCATTTGATTCTCATATGTAGAATGTAGAGGGAGATTAACAGGAGGTATAAATTAGCTGAAATGGGAATCAATTACTCTGCTTCCTCGCTCCTAATTTGCACACAACCGCTAAATGTAAGACTCGCGTCTCCAGTCTCAAGTCTGAATCTGCAGATCGCTACATCGCGAGCTCTTGAGCATTCAAGAGTCCTTGAATACAATTTACCATGTTGACTCAAGAGGCGGCTACAAAGGAAACTTTCAGGAGTCTCTTCTTCTTCTTCTTCGTCTTCTACAACTATAATAATAATACAAAGATAAATGCACGTGTAATGTGTATACCAAAAGCAAAAGCAAAAGAAAATGTACAAATGCAGAGAAGAGAAAGTGATACAAAGTACATGTGTACAATGTACAGTGTACACGTAGATTCTGAATTCTATACGCTAAATACAAAGAGCCAGATACTATAGATACTAAATAGATATTTCTAATTTCTAATTTGAAGCTCCAATCTTTACAAATGTAAACCTACACACAATACAATGCGTGGAAATAGCTGGAAATGGAGGGAAAACAGTATTAACTTTGTAGCTGAAGGTTGACTAAGAAATGGACGTAAAATAAATACAAGGAGAAAAGGATGGCAATATAATTAATAGGTAATTCTAATGACCTGGATATATACGTATAATATAGATTTTTATAGATGTTTATAGATCTGTCTGTAGATGTGTATTGTACATTTGTACATTTGCTCATTGTACACACGAGGTAAAATTCGGAGGAAGGAAAAGAAAATGAAAACGAAAAACGAAAACGTAAATGAGTCTCTTTCTCTTTTCTGTACATATTGTACACTGTACATGTATTTTGCTTTTTACTTGAACCTTATACTACTCATGTTCAATTTCCATTTCTATTTCCACTTCCACTTCCATCTGCAAAAGGAAGGAACGGAGATGAAAATGGCAAGTGAAAAGGTGTAGATAGACCATCTTGAACTTCTGTTCGTATAAACATACACAATACACAATACACATTCTACATGAAGAAAGGGGAAAAGAGAAAACGGAGCCCAGTTTACACTATGCACATTAACCAATGTACGTTTCACATAGTATTGTATTTCACCATATCTTACTTTGTGCTGCACATACAAGTATGTGTGTGGTGAAAGTGAGAGAAAGAAATAACCAGAGAACAAGAAAGAAAGTTGTTCCTTTCCTATTGAATTTCCTTGTTACCAATGCGTGTCTTCCATGCACATTGTACATGGTACAAGGTTCACGGTTCATGGTACAAAGTACAAAGTACAAAGTACAGAGTACAGTGTGAACCAGCGAGTGAGCGAGCTTTACGCCAATTTCTCTCGAGTCTCGAGCACTACTATTTTCTGCAATACTCAAAAAATCCAACACCTTTTTTAACGCTTTCCTCTTTCGCTACCTCCGCTCCTTAAATACGTGAGCCCAGGAACTCATATACACATTATACATTGTACATTGTACGTGTAGAAGTAGGTATTCATTTCCCTTTCTTTTTTGGATTGTGGATTTGGTTTGGAGTTTGGAGTTTGGACTGCGTGTGCCAATGCTGAAGGCAAAGCCAAAGTGGCAAGTGTGCATATGCTTATCAACTCATTCTCATAGTTCCGTTCCGTACACACCCAGCCTTTCCCTTTCCCTTCAATCTTTTCTTGGTACGGTATGGAGTATGTAAAATGGAGTATGTGCTTACTATTAGTTGTTAGTTGTTAGTAAGTATGCATGCTCATATTTTTACCTTCTGTACTTGTACAACTATCTAAATGTATCAATACCATGAGCTTAAAAAGTAGATGTGAGATATGCTCCATTTTTTTGTACACCCTGAACCTAAAGTATTAATGTCCTTTCATAAAAATTTATGCAGGAAGCAAACACAAAACACATACACGTCCTTTCTCCATTTCTCAATTTTAATCCTTTCCTCCCACTCCCTCAGCTTGTTCTGAACTACGAATTCTGAATTGTGAATTCTGAACCCTCAGAACCAACTTTTTGTTTTTACGTGATCCATAAACAACACGACATTTTATGCAGATTTTCCGCATGTGTACACCACACATAATATATTTGTACAATATGACATTGTGTAGACTGTGGAATATTTTTTACTCTTCCATGAAATTTAAATGACACCTAATTTTACAAAATGTAGAATTATTATCAATTATCAATTATCAAATCACTGGACTTCCATTTACTACAAAAAAGTAGATTATAAGTAATAAATAGAAGATGAAACTACAATAAAAGATATCATGTCATTTTTCCTTCATGTAAATAAATGATTTCCTGACGTTCATGAATCTTCAAAAGATAACACTTTTACAATTCATTCTTCAACACCAAAAAAAAAATAATCAACTAAAAGACTAAAAGGGAAAGCAAAAGAAGAAAGAACTATCACACTAGGATGCTAAAAATAAATCAATGTCGTATTTTGTATCCCGTATTTATTAATCCATGATGAGGTAACGCCCGAAGAAGCTTGTTCAAACTAGAGTTGGAACTGAAGCTGGAACTGAAACTGGAACTGAAACTAGAGCTGGATTTGGATCTAAATCTTCTTGCTTCTTTCCTTTGAAATTTTTATATCACGGGGAGGAATATCCATTGTATTTTAATTTTCATTAGAGGAGCTGAAAAAGAAACTCCACATGTATTGCATTATTTATGCAAGAGAGTGTTATGTTACGGACACGGGAGACACTAGAAACTAGACACTAGAAACTAGACACATGATATGTGTAGGTTTGATGTTGAAGTTTCATTTAAATGAAATGTGAATGCCTTTTGTATTTTCATATGAGATTGCACATTGCTCAGTGTACAGTGTACAATGTACATTGTTCAGTGTTTCATAAGTTGGATAAAAGGTTGAGGAAGGGAAGAAATGAATTTTTCCTTTTATTCCCGTCTCAAGTCATCTGCTCTGTCAGGTTTAAAGTTGGGATATGTAATATGACGCGCTGAATTTTGTATCATGTGCAGTCAAAGTCAGATTCAGATTCAGAATTCAGAATCAGAAATCCTCAGTTTTTGTAACAGCCTTCAAAAACAGTAGAGCTAGAACTAGAAAAACTAATGCTACTATTCTATCCATTATATATTACCTTGTATCTTGTATATAGGCCACGTTTCTTTATTTTTCATGTAAACAGTCAGTTTTTCAGCACATTGTTCAAAACACAATGTACAATACACAAAGTAAAATGCTCTGTGTACAATAGAAGACATCAGTGTTCTTCTCCATTGTGTTTTTCTCCTCATATATAATACATGTAATGTGTAATGTGTCATGTTGAATGAGCTATTGTAGACAGAACACGGCACAAGGCAAAAGAAACAAGGCACACGTTTGAAGATGGGGTTTAGACTTTAGACTTTAGATGTTGGACTTTGGGTTGGTGAAAGTATAAGTAAAAGTAAAAGTGAAAGTGAAGCATTACGGTCATTTCATCTGACATTTTATTTTTATCACCGTGAATTCATGTCACCTCTACGGGGCTTGCTAGGCCATTACTTAATCAATATCAATGTAATCCGGAACCACAAAGCCCACTTACGCTCAGGCTAACTCCAACTCTAACTGTAATTGCTCAGACACGGTTTAGTCACCCATTTATCTTGGCCATAATTTCAATTAGGAATTTATTGTGAGGGCCCTACCCTGTTTACTGTTTACTACAATCTACTACATCAAGTATGCTTTATACTCTATACTGAACAGTGAACAGCGTGTACCTTGTAAATTGTACATGAGCAAGATGAGTGTGAGGAAAGAGAAAGTAAAGTTACGATGTTCAAATACCTTGTGTAAAGTGTACGGTGTACAACAGAGTAATAGAATGATTTATTCTTTTGTACACGCCTCTTCTTCACTCTAGAATCTAGACTCTAGAATCTAGAATCTAGAATCTAGATTCTGGATTCTGGATTCTAGATTCTGCAATTCCAGATTCCCATCCCAGCTCTCAGTTCTCAGGTTTCCAATGCCAAGTCAAGCCATGTCAGGATTTTGTTGTATGATTGTCTGACTGTCTGTCTTGCTGTCTTTCTGTCTTTTATAAATATCTTGAGATCCATGTACATTTTACATTGCACATTGTACATGGTTATTCTTTGTATGTATTCATATTCATCTTCCTCCTCAGTATCGCTTACTTTACTCCTTACTCCTACTTTTTCCCCATGTACCTTGTAGCTTGTAGGATTTAGAGCTTTATTTCATTTTATTAGGTATGGTCCTACGGGCACCAGTACCAGCATGAGAAGAATCCTTCAACTCAATCTTCTCCTCTTTTGTAAATGATGATGATGGTGATGACCATCTCAATTCAAGACAGAGATGATGTAGAATGTAGAAAAAAGATAAAGATATCGCATGACTTATTGTACATTTTCCCTTCTGTGTTGTCTGTTGTCTGTATCACATCTCCCAGGGAATCAAATTGAATGGACCAAGAAACATAAGTCCGTGAGCCAGCAACCAAAAACCTGCAGAAGCCAGAAACCAGAAGCCGAGAAAATAAAATTATGCCCGCCTTTTTTCCTTTTTTCTTCCCTCATCCTCATTCTCATCCTCAAAGATCCAAGTAAAGAGTATAATATATAGATACATGACCTGTGATACAGTGGTCAGTGGGCGATGAGTGATCAGGGTATGGAGAAAGGGGGAACAAAGAGAAATCTGATCATAGGAAAAATCCCGACTCGTCCTTTTCTATACATGTGTCTATGCATGTAATATGTATGTGTATATTTAAAGAAGGATTACCTGAAGGCTTCAAAATATATTCTATCCAAAGTATCAAAAATCAAAAGTATATATATTATATGGATATATCAGATTTTTGTAATACTTTATAGTGTATAGGGAGTCATAAAAGGTGATGGTAAAGAGTAAAGAAAGTAAAATGTACAGTGCATAGATTGTAAATAGTAGATTGTATATGATTCATGATTCTGTTACGATATCTTTTTTTAAACTTGGCTCTCAAGCCTCAATATAAAATATAACTATAACTTAATTTGGTGGATACTGTAATAAAATGTTGAGAGGAAGAGTAATAAAAAAAAGAATAAAGTAATTGACACGTGTGTGGTTCATTGTTTGTTTCTTGTTTTCCTTTTCATGTTCAAATAGTGCGGTGTTTATAATTTGCTACTGTGGGAATAAGAAAAAGACGCCAAGATATGTGTCCGTCTTGGCTCCAACCGCCACGTCCACATCTCCAGCAACCAACATCCTTCGCGTCCAACACCCATCGGAGAAATCGGATAAACTTAAAAACTTCTCCGTGTGTGTCAAACCCATTCATTTCAACTATGACAACCTTTTGCCTTTTCTCGAGTGGGTTGAATTCCACAGATTGATGGGAGTTCAACATTTTACTTTTTTTAATCATACTATAGGTACGATTCATTTTATTATTATATTTTATATAAATTGGTGAAAATTATTTCTCAGTATTTTCATCTTTTTTACAATATTCAGTAAAAAGAACTCATAAAATACAAGTAAAAAAGAAATAAAAAAACACAGAAATAAGAAAATGTTATTTTTATATCACTTATGTTTTTAGGCCCTAAAGTTTCCTGTGCCATTCGAAATTACGGTGATGATGACATTATCGAAGTCCTACCATGGAAATTACCATTTGTGTCACAGAAAGAGATAAGGTAATAACATTAAATCTAAAAGCACTTTCTAAAATTTTGATAAATTTGCTTCACCAATTTCAATGCCAGTTTCCATTTAGTTTGTAGTTTGTACTCATATTTAACCTTACTTATTTGTAGGACTGAAGGATTATTTACGGCTCTTAATGACTGTGTTTATCGTCACCGTGGAGCCTCAAAATACTTGATCCTCGTTGACTTTGATGAGATGATAGTACCACGGAAGACGAGTAACTACTCCCAGCTCATTGACCAACTGGACACTTTATCCAATAAGAAGAAAATTGGAGCATACTCGATACAAAATGCTTTCTTTTACCTTCAATGGCCGGATGATGAGAAGAAGTTCTCCATTCCAGGAAATCCACTTGCAGAGCAAGTCGCATCCCACCTTCAAATGCTCCGAAAGACACGTCGTAGAGCTAGACTTCATCCACATAAACAAAGGTAAGAATCACAAGAATCACAAGAAAAAGAAGAAGCTTTCATCTACTTGAGTATTGAGTAGACACTTGATAGATACTTTAACACGTCTTAGTTTTTCATCTTCAACTTCTCCTGCTCCTCTGCAATGATCACATTCATCTTTAATCTCGCATGCACATTAAATAACCTACAACGTAAATACACAGAACATCTTCACTATATATAATATGCAGAAATATGTATTCTGTTCCAGTACAAGTATATTTGTATCAAAGCTCTAAATATCCATGTGTTTTTACATGCTGAAATCATAGTCTTTATTCAAACACTCAGAGGATCAGCAGCATTATCCATGAACTGACTGCTACTTTTTCTTCCTCTTCTTCTTGTTTTCACTCTCGCATTCTCATCCCAATGTTATCAATTATTTAAAATGCTACATTTCTATTCTACATAGTCTCAGATTCAGATGCACTGATGATGAAGGCTGAAATTCTGTACTATTACTAGATTCTAGATTCTGGATTCTAGGCAACAAATAACAAACAGACAGCGGTAGACTTTAAATCTTTAATATATTAAGTCATACATGGAGACAGGAAGAGATAGACATAGAGACAGAGCGGAACTTGTGTGTAGTGTGTAGTGTGTAGAGTGTATATAGTATATGTTATGAACAATATAGTAAAAAGTAAAACTCTATAGTTCATAATCCTGTATACTGTATATAGTACAAAAGCCAGACAAAGGGATAACAAATTTAGAATTTAGTGGTTTATATTTAATTTCAACTTTGTTTCCATTTTCCGTTTTCCATTTCCATTAACATTCAACCTGTATCTAGAATATAGAATCTAACTTTGCTCTTCACCTCCCTGCAATTAAATATCATTCCTTTCCTTATACAAGGACCAACGACCAACGACCAAGACAAATTTTCAAGGATTTTCATTCCCAAATTATAAACTCTAAACTCGCTACGTATTACATTTGAAATATATGGTGGATCAAAGAGACAAGCATATCTAAAATGTACAATGTACAGGATCCAGGTACATGTTTCTATTCCAATTTTACATGGCAAGTTGGAAGTTGCAGAAAATGCAGGAATATGTGTACCTATGTAATATGTAGAATGTAGAATGTATAATGCAGAACGTAGACATCTAAATAAATGAAAAGCAGAACAAAATACAACATATCCCGTATCTAGTATGGAGTATGTAGTATCTAGGCCGTAACTTTCTCCAAACAAAAGTGGAACAAAGCTTCAAACATTTTACTTTTAATATGACTACTCAAGTTGTACGATGTACGATGTCATGTGTTATGTCTCATGTCCTACGTCTTATGACTTATCTATGAAATGAAATAGAGTAACGTGATGTGCAGTATGTAATGATCTAAAGCTGACAAACATTATGTACGATGTACATATAGTATAATAAACTACAAAGTACAAACAATAAAACTAGAGCTGAAACATTGTCATCGTCATAGTCATCTTCGTTGTCATGTCTCAATGACGACCATCTACTTCTAAATTCTACTTTCTACTTTCTCCTCCATGTATCGACTTTTGCTGTCGCTATTCCCTATTACATAAAATCTGTAATCTGTTTAGTGTTTGTATTCAATATTGAATCAAGAATCTATAGAATATAGAATCATGTGCACAATGTACAGTGCTGAGAAAAGGGGAAATAACGTGTAGGAAAGGATGAAGGATGGTGGGTGGTGACGTCATTTTACTACAGGCAATAATATGCCATATGCATCCATTCCCTTTCCATTCATCTGAAATCTGTAATGTAAAGGCTCTGTCTTCCTTTTTGGACGTTATATCAGTACATTATATTCCTTCTCCAGTCTACAGTCTACAGGAGTATTTGCTCAGTCAGTAATGAGAAATCAATAGAATGTGTAGGATGTGGGATGAAAAGAAGGGGTTGTCAGCAAAATATGAGGTGGAAACACATGGCGTTTACATGCTTTTACACTGTAGACTGTAGACCGATTAAGATTACAGACCCACTGATTGAATTGTGAGAGTGAATGGTGAAAGGCTAAAGAAATGGGAATGGGATGAATGAATGGTCATTTGTGGAGAAACTAGAAATCAAAGATAAAAAATCATCAAAGTCTCATAAAAGACAAAAGTCATAAAGAATAACGAGGCTTGTGATAAAAAGAGAATGAAAGTGTTATACATAACTAATAACTATGCACATTGTACATAGCAACAGATTAATAACGTGATTCTGATTTCTGATTCATTTTTTTTCTTCTAGATCAAAGTACATCTGTGATCCGGAAAAAACGATTGAAGCTGGAAACCATTTCATTTGGGAAATGGCTACGGGTAAGTATTATTATCAAATTACCCAAATTAGGAAATAGGGAAAGCATTTGACTACACAATTAAACAACCCTTTTCCATTTGTACATTGTACACTGTATACACGTGTAGGAAAATACCAATAGAAATATCCAAATCTTACTAGATGTAAATATAATGAGAAATTACATATGGTTTCATTTTTTTTTTAAAAAAATCTAGGTTACTATACACTATCGGTGCCTCCGCATTTAGGTAAGTGCTTTTACTTGGACTTTACTTTTTTCTTCTATATCTTTGATGCATGTATTGTACACATTATTTAAGAACTTTTATTTAAGAATCAACAGCTTGTCACTGTTTATTGTAAAAGTGTAATTTATTACAATTTCTTTTCTATGTTTATTTATTTGTACAGCTG
The DNA here is from genome assembly GCA_019776565.1 of Sminthurinus signatus. Classification (NCBI taxonomy): domain Eukaryota; kingdom Metazoa; phylum Arthropoda; class Collembola; order Symphypleona; family Katiannidae; genus Sminthurinus; species Sminthurinus signatus. The sequence goes on along the minus strand of JABASP010000052.1, from coordinate 85,232 downwards.
CACTTCACCATTACCGAATTTGTGAGTTTGGTGGGGATCAGTGTACGAAAAATCCGTCAGTGATTGACAAATCCAGTCACAGTTTTGCTCAGAATCTCGCAATACGTGTTGCAAATAAACTTGAACAACTCTCAACATCATGTAATCTTGACCTTTCTCAAGTCATCAAATAGTTAAAAAACTTGTGTAATTTAATAATAACTAATTATAAATGATAAAACAATAATAATTGATATATTTATAAAAAAATAATATATAAAATATCCATTTACATTTATTCTGTTAAAACTTGGACTTTCAATAATAATTATTATATTATCGATCACTTATCGACAAATGACAATTGTGTTTGGTCGTGTTTTGTGCGCTCTGTGTGCTCTGTGAGTTATACTTATAACTTATAATATAAAATATATCAAGTACCTTTTCATTGAAACGTTTTGAAATTCTTCTTGTGTACTGTATTATTATTATGTATACTATCTACTATCGAATATTTTTCTTTTGTACATTCATCATTACTGATTAATTAATTAAAGGTAAAGTTTAAGTCGAAATCCTCTATTTATACTGAGTGTTTACTGTAAAGAATACACACATGTATATTGCATTACATTGTGAAAATATTGTCAATTGTCAAGAATCTCGTATTGCGTTATTATAATAACTTGTAAAAGTATCAATTTTTCTACACTTTTAACTATAATACACATAGATATTATTAACTAGGGTAGATTTACATTTATAGCTATAGACTAAAATTTTAGAAAATGATTTTAAAATTACGTATGTACTTATATAACAAATATTGTATTACATGACAAAAAAGGATATAAATTATTATAATATATTGTACACTGCATCAATGAATGATCAATCAATAAAATGCTAAAATGCATTATTATATTATACAATATAACTTATCACAAATACGAGCTCTAACTAGGAAAAAAAATACGTACAATGATGTAACAAGGGTATGCCCAAAAAAAAACAAGACAGATTTCCCCTATACATTCGACTAATTGTATTGTATTGTGAAGCGTGAATTGTAACCATGATATTTTATAGGACTGTGTTTTATAGGACACAGTCATAAAACTCAAAGTATCCATCCTTTTCCGATTATTTTAAACTGCGAGGCTGATAAATAATACACTATTAAAAATTAAAAAGAACTAATAAAAACGAAAAAGTATAAAAAATTGAGCTGCACTGTCAAGAGTCAAGAAAAATGAATCATTATATTATTGTCTTGCACTACTAAACTGCATACCTACTAGAAACTAGAAAGAAATACCAAAACCCTAAAGTATTCGCAACTTCTTTTTCTTGCTTCTTAGCACTGGATCACTGAATTTTTCATGCGTATTTTAGAAAAATGGCTTACAAGTTTCATACATTTTCTTACATGTTTTGAAATAAATTTGATGCGGGGCAAAAAAAGAAAGATATAATATAGAGTCCATGAGGCATGAGATCAAAGCAGTGGTACATCCATAAAAAAGTATATTGTATATCGAAACTGTCGAGGCAATACAATTTGATTTTGGTAACCAACAGAAAGTGACAGCCACAGAGCCTTTTCAAGATGAGGGGAAAAGGGTAAAGGGGGAAAGAATTTAAATCCTTTTCTTTTTCAGGGAAAATGTACATCGATCGTCCAGACAATTTTACCAATACTCAGTACAAGATATTCACAATAGTCACATTCTGTATTCTGTACTTTCCCCTCTTTGTTTGTATTGCATGTACGGTGAGGATTTCTCGTACACATTTCGAATTTTACCATTACCAATATCCGATTGCAACAACTCAAGGCTTCACCTCTTCCCCTACCTGAATATGTGTAGTGTGTATGTACCTTCTACTTACTACTGTTTCAAGTCATAGCCAGCCTCGACAAAAGTGTGAAGAAACACTTGTCTGTAAGATGATGGACATGGTTATTTACACAGTGGTGGTTTTCATTTTCCGTTCCATCCTCGAAAACCTTTTTCTTTGCACTCAATACTCACCAATACCGTGAACGATTGCAAGTGAATGAATGTACATATGCTTTTCCTCTCTGGTAGAAAAATCCATCAATAATTGTAAATAAAAAAGTAGACAACGAAAAGAAGGAGAAGAAAACAAAGACAAGAAAAGTGGAAGTTTTCGACTGTTTACTGCGTAAAAAGAAGACGAGAGAAAGTCCAAGGGCGTGAATTTATCCATGTTTGCTTGTTTATTCATTTAACAGCTAGAACGTGCTTAAGTGTTTACAAAGGTGTCGGACATTGTGTTAGCTCGTTTACTTTACTATAACTCCTTCACACTTTAGTAGTCCACACTCCATGATTTTTTTTATTTATGTGGGTAGGTGTAACAAACTACAAGCTACAAGGACGATACCAACCAAAACTAATAAGGTTATAAATAAAGATGAATTTATTGCACCCAACTAAGAGAGTAATATGTAATAAATAAAAAATTCTTTATGCGGTATGCGGCAATGTGAAGCTCTAGTGGACTTTCTCCTTGTTCTACGAAAAGGGAAAAGTGCCACAGGAGAAAGTAGATGAAAATGCAATGTTTTCGTTTATGATGTTTGTATTGCGTATTTTTTATGGATTGAATTATGAAAATGAATAATAATTGCAAAGATGATTGAAAAATACAAGAGTCAAGGAAATTATTATAAATTGAATACATACACCGTTACGTGCTTTATTATTTTTTTTTCAGTATTCCAGTTTTACAATTCATTTTTTTTGATGTACCTACGTGGTAAGTTACACATTATTATTATGATATATAATAGCAACATTTTTATTGTTCCTTTTTTTATCATCATAAAATAAAAGATACAAGATACAAGTAACTTTTTTTTTAAAGAATATGGAGTACTCTCTTGATAATACACCATCTTTCTTTCTTTCTTTTTTTTTTTATTAAAAACCGACCGTACATTAATTTTTCTTTTGTTTGTTTTATTGTATATATTTTATATGTACGCATCATCAGCGCATAATAAACACAGGATGATTGCATCTATGTATTGTAAAAGAGTAATATATATAAGTATTCGGAGTTTTTTTCTATTTTTTTTTTAAAAAAAGGTATATTATCATCATCATCTTTGATTTTTATGTATTTAACTCATAATAATTATGTATGATAATAATAATGTATGTTTTTTCACCTACAGTAAAATGTATATGGATATATTGTGAAAAATTGCAAAATAACTCAAAATACACTTCGTCTTCTCGTTTGCGTGTGTAATACTTAGTAACAGTTATTTTTTTTTTCTTACATAACGATAGACACCATCAAATCACTAGTTCAGTTAAAATCACAATCATCTTGTCTTCTTTTTCACACATAAACATATACAAATTGATGATAATTTAATTAATTAATTAAGGTAAGGAAGGAGGAAATAATCAAACACAATAATATAAGAGGTTTTTTTGCTTTGATTTTTTAAAAAAATATCTACATCTAAAAAATATCCTACTGACAAAAATGCGTTATCCTCTCTATATATATTTTTTTAATATATATTCCTTTAAACGTTTGTGCATATACAAGCAACAAATATAATAAAAATCCTCTGTACCGTCTCTAATATTTAATTCATAATAATATTGTTTCGTTCATTGATAATTGATAATAATTGATAAAATTCACTATACCGTACTATATTTTATTTTATTTTACCGTACACATATCACGTGTGTGTTTACAATTTACAAAATAACAATAATAATCATTTTATGTGGTCATTTCACCCTTTTGGAAATCATATACATAATACATAATACATGCTATGTGTACATACATATAGCAGTTTTTGCACAATATAATATTTTATAGGTATATATAGGGGATGATTATCTCGTGTGTGTGACAGAAATAAGGATGGTTGAATAAGGTATTTTTTTAAACTAAATAATAATGAATAATGAATAACCTTTGTAAAATATAGGATGTATCAAGTACATATGGACAATCAACCATGTACGATAAAAAGGAAAAAAAACACTAGAAAGTAAAAGGAGATTTGAGAGGTAACTGGAATATATATATATAGCAAACGATATATATAAACGACATATATATATATAACGATAATAATAATCAAAAGGTTCAAAGAAATTTAACTATAATAAAAAATAATTTGAACTAATCAATGAATATAATATAATAATAATCATCATGATAAAAATTCGATATCGATAGTAGTTATATATAATGTATTATTGTGAATGTAAATAAACTTAAATAAACCTACATAATGTGTATTCGCGAATTGCGAGCGTTATAATATATTACAATATATTTTTTGTATTAATTAAATACACTAAAGTACGTAAAAGTAAAACCTAAAAATGTTTATAGCAACTGATATAATAATATATATATAGTTAATAGTACAACAAAAAATAGCTATATGTAAGTCAATACGCAATGTATATAATATTTTCTATTTTAAACAATACAATAAATTTGCTTAGTACGTGTGTTAGCGTAACAAAAACAATCGGAAAAAAACAGTTCAGTAGTTACATATTTTGCGAAATGTATAATCACTAATCATATAATAATTAACAATTACTCCCTTTGAATACGTGTGTTTTTTGAATACATGCAAATTCGGCGATTCCTTCTTTAAACACATTTATATATGCACATTACCGATTTAAATGTATATTTTTATCATTTATCGACGCGACTATTTTATAGCATTTTTGTTTGTTTTTTTTTTTTTTTAGTAAAAATCCATTTTACTTATACAATATTTTACATATTAGACATATTAGTTTGAGTCTTCAAATCTATAGTCAAGATTTTTGTGTATTTGTGTAAGTGCATGCGTGTGTGTTTGTAGTGTGTGTGTGTGGAGTTGATATCATCAATCACACTGATGATTCATCAGTAAATACGTGTACACACACACGCATCAAAATTATAGATATACACGACCACAACTTTATTTATATTATATATTATATATAAAAACGCGTATTGACACGATAAAATATTTTTCAGGTACTCTTGATTTTTTTTCAGTGGTTATTGTTTTTTCTACGTATCAAAATCCACTAGTGTTTGTTAGAAAATTTCATTCGTTTTAGAACCATTTCCATTCCTTTGTTGTATTCGTTACTAGTTACTAGTATATATTATAATATATTATATTATAAGAATGCGGAAGGAACTTAGAGCTCTAAACATTTACAGATAAATATATTATACAGTGTTTTACTCTCTCACGAGAAGTAATTATTACGTATTTATAAGAACTCTATATTATACGCCCGCCCATATTATATCTATTATATATCATACGTAAATGTCTATCACTCTAATAAATTATTACTTTATAATAATAATGATGATTACAGCCAAGTAAATCACTAATATTACTATACCTATTAATGACTGCTCAATCGACATACATATCATATATATCATACTATATAGGTACATAAAAAAACTCGTGTATTGTTCCGTATGAAATATACATACATTTTGTTACACATATTATAATAATATGTTACACCATTCTTTTTCTGCTAAAATTGTTTTTAAAAAGTTTAACCGTATATATAATAGTTTTAATACCTAATAATTGCCGACATGTATTCAGTGAATAATTTACATATAAATAGATTTATATACGAAGGAGGAAGTCATACTATATAGCAGAATAATATTATGAGATTATTTATATATAAGATGAAAATCTTAAAATAATCTTTTGAATATTTTCTGGTCACTTATTTTTTATATATGTTTAAAACATATTTTTCTTTGTTAATTTCCCAATACATTTTCTCAAAAGACTTTTAGATTACATGAAACTATTCCACCATAATATAATATGTCTAATATATATCTAAAATACTAATGGTTCGTTTTTTCCAGTTGGAATACACTGGAAAATAGTTTTCCAGTGTATTGTGTATTTTGTATCTTTAAAATAGTCTCTTTCTCGATACTTTTAAAAATTACTTTGTATATAATATTATATGTGTTACCATTTGTGTATTGATAATCGACAATCGAGAAAATCGGCAAACATGGTTCACTTACTATATAGTATTTTTTTTTTACAGTTCATTTTTAATTACACTTAGGTCTGTATATATTCTATAGTTTAAATTTTAATAAATGGGATATTATACAATTTGTTTCTGTCCCCCTTTTACACCAACTATTTATACGAATTCATCGTTAAAATTGTTAGTTTTTTTGCGCCCCATACCAAAAGACACTAAGTTTCATATCAGAATTTTCAACATTTTTCGTTTTTTTTTCTTTCTTTTTTCTTTGTTCTTCAAACTAGACGAACTAATAACTTTTTTTTTCAATCACACGTTTTCCATTGTTATTCTATTGCAAAAAATTTTGAAACATTTTTTTCTCTACAAGTGTTTTACATGTGTATAATCTATATTTGCTAACAAAGATCATTTTCTTGTGTTTTTTTTTTACAATTGCAATCCTACGAGTTACTGATTACTGATGTCTGTATCTAAATAATAAAACACTACTGTATATTTTGTATATATAAGATGACTTACTACATTATGAAAGGTAATCAAACACAAGAGTTATTATACATTTTATAATTACGAACACAGTTTTGAGTTGATGTACGAGGTTCATATTATATTGTTACATATTATAAATATTATATCAACTGTTTTTTCTATAGAGTTAGAGTATATTATGTTATGTGTGTGAAAGGGCACGATGACGATACCTATAGAAAAGTATTACATATTGAACGAAAAAAATTTTTTTTAGTTGTAGTTTTACTTTTGTTGTGTTGGACAGTTTTATAAGGTTTATATAAGTTGTTTCATTTCAAAATCTAAATATCAATATTTTGTTTGTATAATATATATTATATATGTATGCATGTGTATAGCTCTCTTTTTCACTTTTCTCTTACTTAAATTTTTTTGATCGAATCAACCGATCGACTGGAAAAACCACACATGTGTATATATATTTTGTAAATTATATATATAATATTGTCAGTATAGCAGCAAATAACAGTTCTAAATACGTGTTTTTACGGTTTGGAAGTTTATACACATAAAAAAAAGAAACTACTATTGCAAATCAAGTTGTTTCACGTCTTGTATATTGTATAGTATAATATGCATTATTATAAATATTGTAATGTTTTTTTTTGGATACCCAGAGTACAGAGTTTGACTCAAAATATAGTCAATATAGTTCCCCAAGAGGAAAATATATACCAAAGTTACATATTTGAGATTCACTCAATCTATACAATCTACATGATATATTTATAAAAGGATCAAGAATACCGGAACCGATTCTGATTCTATTATACTATATATCATTTAAATCTTGACCGTTCCTCCATATGTTTTTTTTATCACTTATGTTTTGCATAACGATCGATGAATTCGTACATTTTTAATTGCAATATTTGCAATATACATAATATGTATTCTATAAATGAATTGTGAAAAAAATGAGCCTCAAAACTCAAGTAAGTAAGTAATACTTTTTTTTAGAATATTGTATAGTGTACATATAATATGTTGTATTATGTATATAAGGATAAAATGAATAGTCTCTCTATAATATACTAATTATATTATGACCTTTTACTACATGGTGTATGTACTTTTACATTTTACCAATATAACGTTAGATCTCTTATGTAATACACACATAATACAGAAAATACATAACATTATATTTTATGTGTTGAAAGAAATGTTTGTCTTTAGATAAATACGTACACGTATCCTCAATATTCAATATTGCATCATTTTATATTATGATTTATGAATACGAATGTGTGTATATATATGCATATTATATAGCATCGCTCCCAAAAGTATTATTTGTTGCTGCTCTCTTCATGATCATTTTCCGAGTTTTTTTATATAAAAAAAAATCGATTTGCGTTGACGTTTTAACTACAATATACAGTCACTGTGTATATATGTATATGTATATCAAGGTACTCTAAGTTTTTACTGAGAGTATAATATCTATATTTTATACAAAAGATGATACAATATATAATATGATATGATCTAGATCATGTACACATACATATTATACATCATATATAGAGTAAATACTTTGAAAGAACAATCATAATTACTATTATGCTGTAACATATTATTTCCTTGATTTGATTTTGGTTTGTGCTGATTTTGTATATAAATCTGTTATTTTAGATTTAAAGTCAAAAAACAAAAACTTAAATATATATAGTTAAATGTATTATACCAAATAACAATAACACGTGTAAATATATTATAGTTATAAAATTCCTTTCTAACACATTTCACCTGTTTGTCGAACACGATAATAATAACTATATGTAATCATTTTACATAATACAGATATATATATATATTATGATTACCATCATTATTATTAAAATTATAGTCTCATTCTCATCATGTATGCACACACTCACGTATGGTTAGCATATTTTACACCTTATCACAAAACGAGTTTCAATTTTCGGCGTTTCAGATTCACTGATGATTCGTCGTCGTGTCTGATTTCTGTCTCCATTGATGCTGACTCTAAAAATTTAGTATGATGACCATGAACGTTGCCAGTAGCCAAGACCAGATTGAGTGGACTAGGATTGGCCAAATTCAAGGCACAACTCCCCGCAGATTTTGTAATACAATTAAAACTAGTAATGTTATTATTATTATTATTATTGGTAATATTGTAATTGTTGTTGTTGTTATTGTTATTATTAAGAAATTTGTTGTTATTATTATTATTATGGTGGTGGTGGTGATGGTTCTTGATGAGTGATGTTTCATCAATCCGTCGTTTTCTAGAACGAGTCATGATAGGCTCAAATTTATGATATGGAAAGAAAAGTGGTGGAGGTTGTTGACGAGAATATCCATGACGTTGATGGTGATGAGGATGATGATGTGGTTGATGTCTAATAATGGGTGGTTCTATTCTTAAAATTGGTAGTTCCATATCAACATCCATCGGCATAGCATCAGTACTAGTTGAAGTTTTCGATATAGAGTTTGAGGATGAGATTGAGGTAGACATAGAAGTGGATTTCAAAGAGACGATGGATTGTGGGCTAGAATGAGCAAGGGATGAGGTAATAGAAATGGCGGAAGCTGAAGTTGGATTTGAAGGAATGGACAATGAATTGGAATTGACATTTTCCTCAGGCAAAGAAGACAAGTATTCATGTACACGAGCCTCTCCAAAATTAAAGAAATTTTTCCCATCACATTCTACTGAGCTTCTATAAATATCAAAACAAACATAACAATAATTACAATCACAATCATGTAATTTTAAAGAAAAAATACTATATCGGTAGTAGATTGATATGAATGAAGTCTTCTGATTAAGATACTTAAAAAAAAGATTTTAGTGTATAAATTAAAATAATTTTGTATACATACCGCTTTGAAAGTGAAGAGGAAGTTATTGAGCTACCACTTTTACTTGCTATGCAAGATCCACCAGAAGACGTAGAAGAAAAATTACTGGAAGATGAAGATCGACCATCAGTCGATTTTTTCAATTTCCGACGTTGAGCCAGTCTTGCAGTTGAAACGTCCTATACACAACAAAAACAACATAACAATATTATATTTTATACACACAATACAAACGTCTGATAATTTTTAAACAAAAGTAGTTGAAACACACACACTCTAAAAAAGAAACAAACACAGAAATATATGTAAGACTAAAATTGACATACTTGAAGACGGAAGCCTTGTTTGTGAGCCATATGGAAAGCATTAAGAGTTAGATTCACAGCATTTTCAGCTCCTCTTGTACTTCGATTAAGCATTCCTGGAGTTGCCAAGAATCCGTTGTTCATTCCACCCATTCCTCCTTCTAACCATGCGTTTTCTAATAAGTCAGTCATACTCATCCTTTTGGAAGGATCAACCGTCAACATTCTCTCGACAAGTTTTTTAGCTTGTGGTGAAACATGGATCCATTCTGAACCATTAAAATCAAACTGCCCAGCCCTTATTCTACCCATTATTCTACCCTGCTCTTCTCGACTTTTTGCTTGAAAGGGAGCTCGTCCTGACAACATGGTGTACTAGAAAAAGAGACACAGACAAAAAAATAAATACAATGTAAACATAATGCGCAAAATATTTGCATTCACAATATATAAAAGAGTGATTTTATGTGTACATCGTTGAAAGAAAGAAAGAAAAACTTGGGAAACATTTTATACTCAAGGCCAACACAAATAAACCGACCCAGACAGATAGAAAATATCAGGTACATAATATGAATATATTATATAAAAGTACAGATGTACCTGCTACTATTCAAATACATAATAATAATATAGTATATTTACCAACTCAAGATGACAAGTAAATAATTTTGAATTCTATACTAAGAGTATTACTTTTATTATATTTTAGAATGACAAAGTTCAAAATTTTATGAATAAAGTACTGATGAATAACACATATGATGTGTATGAGTTGAATATAAATATAATAAAACCCTTTTATATTTTAAATTTAAAGATTTAAATCTTTTATCTATATAAAAAGACCAATAATAATATACACACTATACATAATGTAAATGTTGTAAAAGTTGTTTTATTTTATTTTTTCAAATCAACTCACCAAGATAACTCCCAAACTCCATATATCACAACTATGATCATAACCCTCCTGACCATCTTGACCAAGAGCTTGTCTTAGGACTTCTGGGGCTGCGTAATGAAGGGTAAAGCAAGGCGTTTTCATATCTTTATTATCTGGACTAAAGATGCGTGCGAATCCAAAATCTACTATCTTAATTTCCGAATCTTCACTTTGGTCAACAAACAGAAGGTTCTAGATGTACAAAAAAAGGACAAAATATTACTTTTAATATACAATAAAAATAAATAAATAAAACATGTTTTATTACAATATTAGTTGACACCAGGTTTTAAATATAGCTGAAAAATAACTATATAATATCTTTTATTATCTTTACCTCAGGTTTCAGGTCACGATGTACAATATTTTTGGAATGCAGATGATGAACTGCACTAACTAGTTTTCTCATAATTTGACTTGCTTCGTCTTCTGTAAATCGTTCCTTCTTTCTAATTCTATCGAGTAATTCACCACCTCTCAAGAGCTCCATCACAATATAAGTATGAGCTTCGTCATAGAAGACTTGATGAAGTTGTACAACATTAGGATGAGATTGACATAGACGTAAGAGAGCAATTTCACGTGAGGCATCAATTTTACGACTAATAATTTTAACAGCGTATTCCTTTCCAGTACTTTTCTCAATACAACGTCGACATACTGAAAAACTACCATCTCCTAAAATCCCAGCACTGATATCCACATCATAAGCTTCGAAGAATGGTGATTTTGGAATAGGGACAGCAGAAATGAACTGTGAAGGCCGTAATATCTCTTCACTTATAACATTATCACTGAATAATACGGACGGAGCAACATATGAATAACCCTGAAACAAACAAAAATATACATATATAATAATGTTTGAAATTTTGAATAACTATAATAAAATTCAACATTAAATACACATAATTTTGATACAAATAAATTTTAAATAAATTACCTTAAATATTTTATCAAAATTTGGAGGTACTATTGCGGGTGAATCTTGTGGAGCCATTTTAGTGAATTCATCCGCAAAATTCGATACATCAAGTTCATCACGTATATGAGGAACAAATGGTGCTGGAATCTTTTTATCTGCCAAATGTTTCCAATTTAATCCCTAAAAAAGAAAACAAAGTAAAAAACGTTGTGAAACATGTTCATTACAAAATAAGGAATTTTTTATAACAAAGTAGAGAAAATGGAAGCTATAGCCCTATGTCAATATTTACCTTAAAGAAAGGATGAGATTTAATTTCTTCAGAATCACCCGGACCACCTCCAAGTCTTTGTCGAGGATCTTTGACTAAAAGTTTTGAAATAAAGTCTTTCACACTTGATGACAAGTCTTCAGGAATTGGTGGTTCTATTTTCAAGATCCGTCTACTAATTTCTTGCTGTGTATTCTTTTCTCCTTCAACAGTAAATGGAGATGCTCCAGTCAATAATTCATAGCATAAAACTCCAACAGACCACCAGTCAACAGCCTAGAGAAAAATTCATCATCAGGAAATTAATTAATTTGCCTTTCATCACATTGTATGATTTTTATAGAATTTTAAAAAGCTTTAAAAAACAGTACAATATCAATGAAAATTATATCCATAGACATTGTACATTTTTGTTCAATATACATTATACAAAGGAATTCTGTTGTATCTACTATACGAGGAATCAAATATTTGTGTCTAGTCAGAAATTGTCGTTTGCAAACAATGCTAAAATATTTGACAAAGTTGAATTTTAAAAAACTAAATAGATAAACAAAAGTGAAGCCTACTGATGAGAAGATAAAACTTATGATAAATGAGTGTTAGTTTACTCTGTCTAGACATAAATTTGTACCACCGCTTTAATTATAATGTTTACTTATGGTTGGTGTGCCGTTGTGACAGAGGATGGGATGACTGAATCTATTTATGGATTCTAGAATGTACAAATAGATGTGTCTACTTGATGTGATGGTAATATGTAAACATATGAAGCGCAATAGTACACAACGTCATACACTGACGTACAAATACATAATATAATATATTGGACAAACCACGCAGCTAGTATAGGTACAAATAAAGTAAACTATTTTGCGAAAAAAGATGATGATGATCGAGATCAAGAGGCAGAGAACAGAACTCCAGCAATATGGTAAACCTGTGCTGTGCTGTGCGTCATTGAGAAATTACATTATTTTCAAGAAACCTCTTACAATATCTTTGATCGTACAAGTAACTAAAAGTTCAAATATTCATAGAAACATTAAAATAAGGAAACGTAATCAAAATCAAAATCGAAATGAACTACACAGACAAATTCAAAAATCAGAACACATCATAAAATAGATAATAGATATAATAGAAAAAAAACTACTTTAAATATCCTAAAAAAATCCAGCTACTCACGTGTACATTTCAAGAGTGGAGGTATAGAGTATAAAGTATGAAAGATAGAAACCCATAGAAAAGCAGGGAAAGAGATAACGAGAAATATATTTCACAACCAAATCCCAAATCCCCTCTCTATCTCTCTCTCTCCCTGCATGTGTCTTCCCTTTTTTTTTTTATTAACACACAAGTACTCCCTATCACTCATCTACAAATTACACATTACACATAGATATACATGTGTATAAAGTGCATTTTATGCACTTGCACTAATCAAAGTTGAAAACTTCTACAGTGCTATTATCGTGCAGTAAAAAGACACAAGGTCATTGAGAGATACATACATCATACATGTATTTATGTAGTATGGAGTGATTTGGAACTCTACAAGTCAACCTTCAGCTCCATATTAGTTTGGCCTACATTGAGAGGATAAAAACATTTGCGGATTCCGCGTATGCATGTAGAATTTAGAATGTAGATGGATAGATGAATTCTGTATTCTGTATCTATAGATATCTTTACCTACATTTTACATATATCTGTACTCTCCATTATTTCCAAAGTACACATGTGTAAACCCCTAGTATAAAGTATAAGGTAACTGTTTTAAACCTGAAAGTCTTCTCAACTAGAATCTAAGTATGCTTCTTACTCCTTACATCTATCTGGTATCTTTATAAACTTTATATATTAGATTCCTTTGTACAACAAGATGCCTATTATTATAATGTATAAATGCTTCATTTAGTATACAAAAGTTACATATTACATATAGTTAGTTTATATAATTTATAGTTTAGAAAAACTTACAATATCATGACCCGTATTTCCACCTTTGACGACTTCAGGTGCCATGTATTCTGTAGTAGATAAGAAAAAAACAAAAAATACCATACATTATTTCATGCATTAATTGTTGACAAGATTTCATTCATATGTTATAATTTGATAATTTTCATTTTCGTCATTCTCCAGTATCAAAGTAGGATAATTTTTTAAACACATGCATCATGCGTTATGTATTACGTATAATGCATAAACAAGTACTGAGATATTGACTTTACCTATAGTTCCACAGAAACTAAACGTTCGCTGTTCCTGAAATTTTTAGAAAAGGAAAACATTTTAATAAGATTGGTGTTTTTCAAATACTGTCTCTAGGATGTAGACACTAGACATACTACACACACACATAGTCATTTCCAAGTAAACATGTAAAGTTGCATTGATGTTCTAAAGAAATGCAAATCAATTCATCACAATCTAAAAGAAGCAGGATAGTTACAAATGTGAATTCTAAAGCAAAAACATGTTTCTACGAAAAATAAAAGTGTGTAGGACTACATTACATACAACTAAAACTTATAAATGCGTGTGTGTACATGTGTAGAGTTCTTTCAATTTACTTGGAATGACATGTCATAATATGGTATAACCTTTTACATTTTACATATATACTTATTTATGCAACAAGATTCACCATTTCATTACGCGTGTGTACTCAATACTCAAAATTCAAAATGTGATCTTTGTTCCACGTATTTTTGTCTTACCTTTTCATGTGGAAGGAATTCTTTACTAAGGCCAAAATCAGTTAGGACCACGTGACCAGATGAGTCCAACAAAATATTTTCAAGTTTGATATCTCGATAAATAATACCCAACTGTAAAAAAAAGAAGGAATTCAAAACATTATTAGTAATCAGTAACCACCGTATAACATTATAATATATTATATTTAAAGTATTATACATTCATTACTCAATACTTCTAACTTTCAACTTTCAACATACATTCGGAAAAGCAAATTTTCTCATTTCTTAACATTTCCAGTAGTTTACACTTCATTTTACACACCCACCCACACAACACACAGTACAACATAACAGGAATTGTATGTAGAAAAAAAACAAGTTCGTTTTTTTCCTCTGTTCTGACAATCATTATCACTCATAAAAAGTGTGTATAAATATAGTAAAAGCTGGTCGAATATAAGGTTTGCGGGAGTGCACGTACACATGTGTAATGTGAATGCAGTATAGACTATAAACATTTATATGTTACATATGTACTATGTACAAAAGTTAAAGTTGAACGTACTCCTACATTTCTTTCACTCGTATCTCGTATCATACACCAACCATACTGCACTTTTCAATTTTTTACGCTCCTACACTATAGTTACACACATAGAAAATGCCGATCTAGATAAGTAAAATGATAAAGATTACACTACTCCGTACTCCATACTCCATAATAAGAAAAAGAACAGGAGAAATGTTCAAAAAACAGGCTCAATATGTAATACATATAATATATACATTTCCACATAAACAGTACCTTCTTACATAAAACTATTGTTCCAGTATGTCGTCTTTTTCCCAAAAGATCAATGTTCTTTCAATGATGCTTCACTTTTTATACAAACGCAAAAGAATGTTGCGACACGTTATATTATGGAAATGATATTGAAAATCAATTTTTTTTCCTGTCTATCTAAATATTATATTATTATATAAATATATTATTCAAAACTGATATCACCACATTGAGATTGTACCCTTGTTTAAAATGAAACCACAAGTACAAAATACAAAGTCAAAATATTTATATAAGAATGTACACTAATCTGTTTATGCAAAATACATAAAATATTTCTACAATCTCATCTTGTCATGTACAATGCAAATGAAACTCAAATTAAAACACATGAAAAATTTAGACTCTATTCTAAAATTCTGATGGAGACAATCGATTATCATTTATCATCACACTTAGATAACATGATGCTGAAATTGAAATATGATGATTGAAATAAAGTATAATAATAACTCTTTGATGAAAACGTGGAGACGCACATGTTCAAAAAGGCTTATATTAGCAAATCTGTAACTTTCCAATCCTTTTATTAATCTCCCAAGTCAAAATTTAAAATTTATTCCTGATACAAAATCAAAAAAACTTGTAGTGTAAGCATTTTTTTGAACTGCACACTCCGTGTTACATATAAAATATAAAATTGATAGAACAGTTACTACACAGACAACTGCTCTCCAGTAACCTTGCCGCAATATCTGATATCTGTCATTCAAATTTCTAAATACTGTTTTTATTCCCTACATTATTTTTTTTTACTATTTTCCTTTTATTTTATAATAAAAAACATAGTAAATAGCCAACCACATCATTTAGGATTTATTCGGGATAAACTTGCTTAAAATTCTTTTGAAAAGTAGTAATTATTTTTAACTATCAATCTAAATGTATTGATTCAGCATGACAATATCTATCTATTTTACGGTCATCGTCATGTATAAACCACGAGTGGAGTTTCCATTTTCTATTTCTGTTCTACATAGCTTATGTAGATTTGAAAGCTAAACGTAACCGAATAAATACCAGTGCAATCACTTCTCTTCCGTATCAATATGCACTTTCAAAGTAAAAGTAAATTCTCAAATGAAGCAAAAAAAATTAAGGAAAATGTACTACAGCGGATTTGCATAGAACATGACTAGAAAAAGTAACTGCTGCTGGGTGCTCAAAGATCCGAGACGCAAAAATAAAGCCATCCTCACAATTCACTCTTAGTCCTTAGTACATTCGATTGCCAGACTGGTAGTTTTTCCTCAATCTCATGTTCCACATTCAACTGAAATTTACCCAAATATTTTCCAAGTTTTACAGTCCCAGAGTCACAGGGTTTCCTATACATAGGACATAGTCTTGGTTCTTGATGCCTAAGTATTAGCACGACGGAAGATAAATTTCAAGTATGCAAATTCTAGTACTATGTGTGCATAAAAATGAAGAAATTTTTAGAATCAGAGTAACTATCAGAGATATCAGAGAGGGAAAGAGATGATCAAAATACAGAGAAGGAGCAGGAGAAAGAGTGAGAGAGGATGGAACTTTATTTCTTAAGAGGACAACGAACCGAAATTGTTGTGCTACCATTCACAGTATACAAAATACACACTACAATTCCATACCATTAGCATGCATCCATTTGGAGCTTGGAGTTATATAACCTTACTGTTATCACCGGTGTGTCTTGATTCCTCAAACTAGAAAAAATATAAATACTGGAATTCTTGCATTTTATTTCTAAAACAACCGTATACCTTAATTGTTAATACATCTTATAATCAATTTAAAATTCATCTTATGGTGAAACCACAAGCCACAAAAATAAACGAAACCAAAATTGAATATATTCAATTATATAATACCTTCTATTCTGAATATTTGTACTCTAATAATTTACCTAAAGTTATCCAGTAACCTGTAACAGTTAACAGACAATAGTCAATACATAGCTAATCCCTAACCCTTACAACTTGAAGTAAATTATACATTATACATTTAATATTTATAGTATGGTCAAACATGGCATGACCGAAAAGTTCTCGTACTTTTGATTCAATAATAAAACAAATCTAACAACAACTAACAAGTACTGAACTAGTTCAATAACGGATGTTCAAAATATTTATTACTATATAATAATACACATAAAACTAATAATTTCAAATTGTTCTATGGATGGACATGGGACATATCTGTCTATCTACAACATACACTTGACATAGTAAACAGTAAACACTAAACACAGTACAATGTGTACTCGATTAATGGGCATGTTCAATGTTAACCGGACAGCCAGAAATTACGCCCAATGTTGCCATGTAGAATGTCACATACATGAAGTTTTACCTTCAAAACTTGCCATGTACAACTCCGCGTTACTTAAATATTAAATACTAAATACGCACAAGCTTGATATGTACTCAGTTATTAACCTTTCATGTCTCATGTATCATGTATGCGATTATGTCCTCTATGCATACAATTTCTGATCGCATTTGATCAAAACAGAGAACATATGACAATTGTATTCCTGGTTATTTGAATTTGTTATAATAGCCATTGTCCATTTCTTGCGCAACTAAACGTTGTTACATAATGCCGTTTAAATTTCCCGGAAAAATTTAGTGAAACTGTTTAATCTATCTTCACTGTATAAAAACACATTTGAATGGTTTTATTATCCCGAAAAATACCAAATGAATTTTCTTCCTCTTCCTTTATCTAATTTCCTTGTCTATACAAACCTACACAGTGACACGTAAATATTTGAATCCAGGGCAAGATTTCATCATTTTATCCTTATAATCTTCCAGTGTTCAATAATTACAAATACATCATAAATCGTAACATGATATTATTTCTACTGAAATATCCGTGTACATCTACACAACTTGACACAAATCAACAACAACAACAACAAAAAATACATATCCTGACAAATTCAAAAAAAATTCATGAAGATCATGTGGTAATTAACTAACATGCTCTCAATCAAATCATCAAGTGACATTGGAGTGAAGCAAGAGAATAGACAGACAATACCAAAAATATCACAGACACACATCAAAGTTTTAAAACTATCATGAATCCTATCTAAACTTACAAACATGTTGCAACATAATATGAACATAAAATGTTATGAAGTTTATAATAAACTTAATAGTAATAATTATTGCTACTTTTTTAATCCAGTCTGGATAGGATACAAATATAATGAATCTATATATCTTTCGAGTTTTATATGCATCAATTTTTCAAATTTTTGTACTAGTTTTGCATAAAATAGCATATTATAGATACAAACTAAAAAACAGTCAGATTCTTTTAGTGTAGCGTTTAGGAATTTTGCATATGAAAAGTAAACAAATTTCCAACCAGGATTCAGAATTCCGAATGGATAATAAATGTATTGACAAATAAGGATGAATATTTTAACAGTGTAGTAAGTATTAGTAATGAGAGCAGGATTTGGTATTTGTGTATGGTAATAAAATTTGAGTTGTAATATCAATACATAAATAGATACCCATTTAATTCTGATTGAAGACGATTGGCAGACAGAATATTTGACAGCTACACAACTATTTTGCCGACCATATTTTTCTAGTTACTAGTACAAAGTTTTAAATAAACGGTGGTTTCTACACATATCACACACATATTCTATATTTTATATTTTATATATTCAATGCATAAATTTTGCAAAAATATCGGATACTCTATATTCAATATTCAACTAAAACTTCAGAAGAATTCAGACACAGTGCTACAGTGAAGGTTATAAACAGCTCAAAAGGATCAAACCAGTCAAAATCAACCTACAATTTTTAAATTTGTAATATACAGTCATCACAATAATAATAATATCATGTCTTAATTCAATGTTACGAATTTTTTTTTAGGAAGTTCAAGTTCAAAAAAGTGTGTAGTTCCCTTTTAACTAACAACATGGATACATGCACTGCTTTTGTATAATCTATGCTCATCAAACTATGCTTTGATGATATGTAATAATAAGTAAGTAAGCACATGCGTGTGTGTAGTGTGTATTCAGTACATGTGTAATGTATGAATGTATGTAAGTAAGGAGCAATGAGAATAAACTCATACAATATACTATCATATAATATGTTTGTGTTATTGCAGTATATTGATATTTTCCTCTGCTGTTGCTACTACTACTGCTACTACAACTACTCCTTTCTAAATAAGAGATTAATGGAGGATAAACTCTAAAATTGTCCTTGAGCAAAAGCCATTGAATTTTCCCCTTTTGTCTGACTCTAAATGATTGTACACAACTCCTACTAGATACTAGATGAACTCAGCAAAGTGTGTTACTTTGAATATTAAATAAACTTTCCGCAACTGTGTATATCATGATATTATGTTTTAAATGTTTCAACATGAAACTGCACATAAGTAGATGTAATATATAATAATTTATACTTATTGTACATTGTAGAATATCTGTTTAAAATCCCAATGCTTCCTTATACAAGCAACTACGAGTCAGCTGTTTTTAAAACATATACAAGTCATGGAGTATTATGATGAATTATTATGAACAGATTTTCTTCTTCTTTAGCCTGGTAACTGGTGAATGGTGAAACATCAATTTTTGTCATTGATTGTATCAGTTTTAAATTCAAAGCTTATACCAAAATATACTACAATTTTCTAACAATCCTAAACACGAAAGAAAACTTAATCTTAATTCAACAATGTTGACAGGCAATAAGGGAAAATTATCAAAATTACCAGCATGACACAACAAAACAACAAAATAATCAGCATCTACTAGAAAATATTCATATTTCAATAAATATACCGAAGAATACTTCTTTTAAAATCTATGGATGTATTTTCCTCTTTTATCTTGTTCCTATTTTGCCCTAATTCTACCATAAATATCCAAGTAAAATTTATAATAATTATTCATTATTCATACTATAAGCATAACTCATGCTTACTCTTCATCCGTTCAAGGATTTAAAACTTTTAAAACAAACAACAAAGTTCACTTAATACTCAATTGATAAAAACAGAAGAAATCTTCAAGATAAATCTAAAAAAAGATGTCACTATAGATCCTTAATTTAAAAATCAAGTTTCATATTTCCACACAATTTCAACTCATTACTATGCTTTGCTACAATCTCTACAAGTTAGGACGTCTGATAAATTTTGTACATTTAATATTTAATGTGTACCTTACGTGTTCATTGTTGATATGCTAAACCTTGTTTTTCTTACAGTATTTTATCAAATCAACTCACTGCTGGTACACATAGATACATGGATACAAAAGAACATTGTTTTGTTTCTTCAATTGAATCCCTTCTGTTGTTTGTGTGTGTTGTGTACATGTGTACATATACTCATCGCTCATGTTTTTCTACTTGACTTCTACACATTAAAAAAGACTTGATGAATAAAATACAAATGCGAATGTACAGTCAAAAGTCAAAAGAGTATTTAGTTTTATACACATCATACAACAACAAACGTAGTACTTCTCATGTGTCTACATAGAACAGAGTACATATTATACACATAAAGTTCTGGAATGAATACGCAACGACTTCATTTTTTTTTGCACGTAGACACCGTATTTGTTGTATATTATGTATAAGTATGTATGTGCATGTGTACACGCATAAATGAATGAATACTTGTATCCACTATACTCAATATACTCACCCTATGTAAATGCTCCAATGCAAGGACGATTTCACCAATGTAGATGCGAACTTGACTCTCTGTAAATCTCTCCCTTTGGTATAAATGCGTAAATAATTCTCCACCGTTTACGTAATCTGAAACACACAAAAAAACATAATATTATTATTATTATTATTTTTATGATACATATAGATACATCCTTATTTTTCTTCACACACATCAATAACAAAACAACTTTATACAAAGTGACATTGTATAAATATATGCATGTAAATGTTCTGTCTATGCCTAATGTCTAGTATGTCTGGTTATAATATTATGTACAGTATTCTGTATTCTATAGTAGCTAAAACTTTGTGAATATATCACTAGAACAAAAACATAAACAACCTCATCAACATTTCTATAATATTATTATTATTATACTCTAGATGTGATACTTTGAATTTTAACTGAATAATTCTAGTTGACTGACGAATGTCTGATGTCTGGCCGGATTATAGAAGCAAACGAAAACAATAATAAGAGGAATTGTAACTATAATGTAAACTTGTTTAGGAGCATAATACACACTATGTATACTCATCAATATGATACACTTTAGCCTCGAGTTACACACATTCAACAGTGACTCATATCTCATACCACTAGAAACTAGACACTGGATACTGGACAAAAGTCATCATAACATATCATATATGATACATACTACATACTTGATGTACCGAATTAGTTAAATGAGAACGACAATCTTGTTTTGGCTTAAAAGTTGTCCAAGTGATGCTGATGACGAGGGTAAATGAAAAACAGAAGTAATACATTATTTATAACTCCAAATAGTATAGTAACGAAAAAAAAGTAAGCTTCTGTTTGATCATGCGATCCAGTTTCCAGTTACGCATATTTACAAAAATATCATTTATTGTTTATTTTTTCAACCATACTTTTGAAGAAAGTGCACGTGTCGAATATTAATTTCCTAGAAATGCGTCGTCTTTTAAAACTTACTATTTTGAAATATTTTGATCTATAACCTCAAAGTACTAATAATTATTAGTATTATTACTATGAGTTATACAACTTTTCTCTTAAAATTAAGATACCACTGCTCCGAGTCTCATTGGCAGACACGTGAATCTTAAAACGGAATAGTATTCGCATTATCCATTATCCTTTATCTTCTCAAAGCCTCTTTCTCCTCTCTCTTTCATCATTCATCATTCATACTTACACTCCATCCATTGTCACAGTAGTAACAACTAATAACTATATTATGTGATACCGTAAGTAGGCCGCACAATCACCTCAACCAATAATAGTATTCAAAAGGAATACACAATTAACTATTATGAATGCATAAATATACCAACTCAACTATACGTGGATACCTTTAAATCCTTACGTGTATACTGTATATTGTATATACCCCAGCTTTGTTTTAATTGATGGAATAATAGTTTAATTGTGTGTATCATAATAATATACTAGATACATGATACACTTATGATATACATCAGTTATAATTATTCTTGCATAAATTAATCTTATGACTTTTATAATCCACAATAAGTTAAACCAAGTCACGACTAATAAAAAGAACAGCACTACTAACATAATTAATTACTATTATTATTATTACAATCTCAATTACACTACTAAAATTCTTTATATTATTGTGTATCACACTTACTGTGTTGAGACTACAGTGCACATTACACATACATGTATTTATATGCGTACGAGCATAAGTACACAGGTACAGTAATTAAAATTGCTCAAGACATTTTTTCCCTTCGAGTGTATACTTATGTTTATACATAGCACGTACTGTTGAAGGTATTTAAATCTTGTGAATGAAATAGAGGATTTTTTTTCCTTCTAAAAATAATAAAATAGTAATAAAAAATCAATCTTTCTCCATCATTGTTTATAATTGTTGAACTACAAATTTCGACCCACAATATTTCATACTTAAGGGACGTACAATAGAAAATAACCTTGTGTATTGCCGTTCAAACGAAATTCCATAAGATAATGAATGCTTCCAAGGAAGATTCTTGAGCTGCATAATAATTTTGAAATTGTTGTAAATTTCTTTTTTTTTATGAATAAGGTAAAACCCAAAAATGTACAGTATGGAGAGAAAAAAGAAAAGTATCTTTGTACATAAAATATAAAAATAATTAGAATAGCTAAAGCATATTTAGTATTTACATACGCTGAACATAATGTTATACGTTATACAGCTCCAAGTCAAAACTGAATTCACCCACACACTTCTAAACTATACCTACTTGTATAATATTATAATAGTTTTGGTGATATCGGTACAAAGTAGATACAAACTGTGTAGTGCTGTAAGCTTACTGTAAGCTGTGAGCTGTGAGTAAAGTGCCTCGACTCTCGTCTTTTTTTATTCTTATACTAAACACTGTATTTCTACTCAAGTATTCGTGTGTCGTTTCCACTGATTTAAATTTGACAGATATATACTATTCTATAAATACAGTGAACATCAGTATACTATTTTATACACTGGAGTTTTGATTCAACGCTCAGCACACACATTTACACGGTACACGGAGTAGAGAAACTTTCAGTTCTTGAGCTGGTAGCTAGTAGCAAGTATACATAGTGCCGACTACACTAGTGTATGACAATTGGGTCAAAACATGACATATAAACCGAGTTACCCATTTTCTTGCCCTTTCTCCGGAGAAACACAGCTACCGGCAAAACACGAGAAATTCATTCCTTCACAAAACTCAAAAACTATACAGACATATTTATTTCTTTTTATTTCTCTGCACTTTGCAATAATAATTCAATTCTCAAAATATTTTATCATTACATCATGCCAACACGAGGTACGTATAAAATATTAACTACTAACCATAGTTAGTATTTAAATCATAAGAAAGGTTTCTTCCCACATTAATTTTATGAAACCATGAGTTATTATTCACAATGTCAATAATGTTGCACATTGCACATAATACAGAATTTGTAAACAACAGAAACATGACTATTTTGTATAATGCCCAACTTGCAACCACCTTATCTCAACAATCAAGAACAAACAACAAAACTTATTTAAAAGGAATCCTCCAAAAACGACGCATATTACAATTATGTAGATGGTAGATTTTACCCCAATGTCATGTAACATCATATTATATTATATTATGAACATCTCTTATGAAATAACAATGTACAATGTAGTCAATAATAACAATCAGACACCACAAGACATGAGATTCCATTCAAGATTCGAGTCACCAAATAAAGAAGAAGCTCCAACAGAAATGAAAGAGAAAGCAACCTAATTTCCTCTTACTCGTTTCTGTGTTTTCTTACAATGTGTGCACGAGTTACGAGTTTACTTTGTAATTTGCAAATATTGTTTTCAGAATGTGCATAGTTTTTGATTTCTCATACTCATGCTGCATATTTTTTTGTAATTCCCCCAAATCAAAATTATGTAGTGCTATAATCAAAAATTATGATTAGCTTTCATTGTATATATGTAAATCATAAATATTTTGAGTACTAACTATAGGCTTTGCAAAACAACAATGTTTTCAAAAAACAAAACAAAGATAGATGAAGACGATGACTAAGGAAAGTACATAATTTTACAGATAGATGTGCGCAATAAGCACGTAAAAACATCTACAGACTACAGATAGTGATTAACAGAGTAGTAGAAGTATTCCCATGTACTGACATGTGTATTTCTTACTTCTTACAACCCCCAAAAACTTGCAATACACAACATACATATACTGTAAAATATTGTCAGATATGGATGAGTAAGAAAGAAATGACATGTGTGTACAAGAAGAAGAAAAGTGTAGGTATTTCCCATATGGCATACAAAGTACAAAGTTTACCTTATTTCTATAGATTCTAGATAGTCTGTTGTTATTTGTTGTTTGCCATTTTCAATTTTTTGAAACCGTATTATGTGTATACTGTATACACAAACTACAAATACAGAATACAGAACCATTGTGCTCCATTGCAATTTTTTTCATAACAAACAACAAACAATACAAGTATCTACACTCTACACTCTACACACACCACTTGTAATGTGATGCTTATATTTATAAAGAATCTTATACATCAAGTCTACACTCTGCACCTTGGCTCGCTTATAATTTAGTACCATCATGAGCTTACATTGTATATTGTACATACATGTAAACTATGTAATACATTTATATCATTATTATTATATTATATTTGCACATCTACATTTATGCACGTTCGGATACGCTTGGTATACACAAGGTATAGAGAGAGTGAGGGAGATACAGAAACAACAGAGCATATCATGTATCATGTTTACTTGTATATATTGTATATTGTATGCCTACTGCCTACACAAAACCTCCAGGCACGACAACTTTTTTAGTCTATACTCTACACTCTATACATAAAATATATTGTATGTTACACTGCCTGCACAACATGCACATTACGCTTGATGCTTGGGAGGTATGCAAGCATGCTAATGCTACTACTATCACTACTTCTTGCCTATAGAGTATAGGATGTATAAGTATGCTCACTGGCTGGCTGAGTATTTCGTGCATAAAAGAACAGTATGCATGTATGTATGCACATAATACATTCGTACGTAGGAACGCGATGGCACAGTTACAAGCTAGAAAAGTGGGTCATATCATTTTGCAACTTTCACACTCACATTCGCGAGCTATATTAAAAAGAAGGAAAAATCATGCTGTAACAACAAGAACAACAATATAGCATTGTCAGAAAAATTATTATGACAGTTGTAAGATTTTTTAACGTAAAATATGGTAAATCTGTTCCTTGTATAAAATATCCATTCACTATTCCATAGTACCAAAAATAAATACCTTTCTGCGTATTCACAAAAATGTCAAATACAAATATGAAAAAAATACTACGCTCTGAATTCTGAATTCTAATAGTAGACTCTATACACACATATACATAATTTTCTAAGGCTAAGAAAATGAAACCAAAACATTAAATCCCCATTCATTCATTCATTCATTCTCTACACACTTAAATTACGCAACCGAATTTAATGTTCAAAGAGAGGATTTTTGTATCAACGAAAATTATACACTTCCACATTCACTACGCAACTATCCACTGCCAAATGTACTACGCGTATATTGTACAATAATGATGATTATTATTCTTATTATAGTAAAACCTATATTCACGTTTCCGAGTGACCATTAAAATTTATTCGCACATGTTCCTGAAATTATATCCGTCTACATAATATGAATTCTGCATTCTATATAATTTAAATGTTAACCACGTAGAAAATTTAGAGGTTTTATTGAGCAAATAAACGTTTTTCACAGTATAGTGTACAGTGTACACTGCACTTGAGCAAATAGCAAATATACATTTTTCTTCAGCAACTGCATGCGTATTTACCTGTACATGACAGATTAAACCCTTAATTTTTCAGAGGGAAAGTTTTTTTTCTTTTTCACTTTTTTATGATTTACATACATATATGTATTACATAAATCAAAATGAAAGGAATCTCACAAATATATCATACTCTGTTTACTTTAAAAGGCATATACATTCGATATAAACCACTCAATAGGAGAAAAGTAAGTACCTGACTTTGTACCTCAAGCAAATTAACTGAGAGAAAACCCATCAAATGTCAAAAATAAGAAATCAAAACATACTACTGACTCCCTTTCCCTGCATAATTTTGTCAGACTACATAGATTTAGATGTTGTTAGATAATAATTATTCTTATTAGACTTTCTTGATTTATACTTTATAGGATCACAACCACTTCATACTTCATACCATAATAGAATTCAATAATAAATGTTTCACATTTACTTTATTCAGTCATAAGTCATAAACAACACATCACAAAATTAAAAATATTCATTACGGATTATTTTCTCATACATTCCTTCACGAGTATGATTATAACCTTATTTATTTGTACTTTATTTCCCTGTAGTAGTTTGTAGTCAGTAGTGTAAGACGCTGTGTTTAAAACAAAAAATAGGAAAATAATGAAATAAAATCATGTAAATTCAATAAATCTCATTCTTCATTTCTTAAAACTCAGTAAACTCTCCAAGGAAAACAGTGTAAAAAAAGTTAAAAATAATAACTTTTATTATGATATTTTGAAACACAAGGAAAGAAACAAGAATAATAATAATAATTATTCATGGTTATCAACTTGGAAGATTTTCCTTAGGTGTCTTATATTATCTTGGCTTGCTATGCAGTATCTACTATTAACTGATACTATTATTATTCATGGAGATACAGAAGCAATTAAGACTGAGTTAAAGTTCATCGGCCAGCGTGTTATTATGGAAGCATGCATTCCATATCATATGACATCACTGCATTGGACTATGAGAAAGATAGAGAGAGGAGTTTACTTGCATGATTTTGTTGTGAAAGTATGTTGTCATATGACGAAGTGAGATTTACATTTCCTTCCGGGAAAAAGCCATTGCACATACAAACACACACACACATAATCCGTATTCCTCCCCTCCTACACTATTTAATTTCTCTGAAACTTCCGTAAAGTAAGCCGAAAGACCATATACATGCATACATTGTACATCATACAGCAACATCATTATTATTATTATTATGGAGAGTGAAAACATGCTCATGTAAACGTATACATTAAACACGTACATGACAATTTGTACATTGTTCATTCACGGAACTCGTGTGTACATTGTGCATAGATAACCAAGGCTTTTATACATAAAGAGTAAAGAGTAAAGAGGGATTCCGTGCACACGAAATACAAAGCTGGCTTTTATCCTTTTGAACTCTTTTTGTTTTACAGTTTTATTGTTGTTACATTTTTTGAGGAAAACGGTTGAAATCCCTTTTATTGACTAATTCTCACAATTAACTGCACATGATATTTGCAAACAAATATTAAAAAAAAAACACATTATTATCACAAATACACCAAGTCTCATGATAATAAATGACCATAAAGCTAGAAATGACATCACATGGTACAAATCTTTGATGTTCGATATTTGATATTTGATACAGTAGATAACACAATACACAATATATTGTAATCATCATAAAATAAACATATTTCGTTCATAGTTCATACTGTAACCTGTGTACCAAACATCCTATGTCATGAATTGCTTTGAACATTGAATATGGAATAATAAATCCACAAAACAATCTGGATTGAGGATAAAAAATTTCAAAATTTTTCATATGGTCAACATCACACATGAATTCATGATGAACTCACTAGTTTAGTTTGGTGTAGTTGAGCTCATGTATAAGCCGATTTGTATTTGTTATAAATTATAAAGTATAAACTATACGTAAAAGGTATAGGAGTAAAATCATCTAGTAAATATCAAGCGGTGCATCCCAATTTCAATTCCTAATGAAACATCTCTAGTTATTATGTATGTATGACGTATGACAGTGATGGTGCTGGTAGACATTAGACAAATTACATTTGAAAAAAAAAAACCAAAGTACGTGAATTTTACACGCTTTCAAAATCTTTCATGAATGAATGTAAAGGTGGTTAATAGATGGCTACAATATTAATGAAACGGAATAATATTATAGGAATTCTAAAGTGAAAGAAAGTAAGTATAAAGACTATTTTTTAAATATAATATAATGTCCCATGTATACATATACATACATGATGAGCACTTGAAGAATCGCAGCTAACCACAGCGAATAAAATATGTACAAGAACAATGTGCACCATATACCACTATACACATCCAACAAACACAGACAGAATCTGCAACACTCAGCAAAATCGAATTAAGAAGAGGAAAAAAAGTAGGACAAATCTGCCTTTCCTCTACTCTTTCAACCATCTCAATCCAATTTCAAGACATATCCTGCATATTATACATGTTTCCATACATACAGCTCAGACTTTGTATCCATGTGTATCTACTTGTGTTAAACTGATAGGTATATCTATATCTATACCTTTTGCCTATATTATGTGCATGTATCTATATTATATTATTCAGTCACCGTTGTCTTATGTACATACGGGACATGCCTACATTCTACTGTCTCTGTCTATATTACAAAAGGCAGGTGTATAAAGTATAAAGTACACACACACACACTATTGTTATTCCTATTACTTTGTATGCACACGCCTCCCAAACTCTCAAGTCTCAAGTCTCTAAACTGACAGTCTTACCATTAACATCAAGTACATACACACATAGAAGTACAATGTATAATACTATATACAAGATCATAGATATGTGTATAGCTTATAGAAAGAGAGACAATCGCTGATTCTATACTCGCTATTGTCAGTCATCCATCCATGGATACAAATTACAAAGTACAAAGCCAATATCAAACACACTGCTTGTGCTTGTAGCTTGTATAATGACAGAGAGGACTGAGGATGGAGAATCGCCTAGGAACTACACTGTTAACTCATGGTCTAGTACGAAAGTCGTCGACAGAGTCAGAATCAGAGTCAGAAAATCTCATCAACATAATAATATCTAAATCTAAGCACTACCGTTACATATTCTCTATATTATTTATTAGTATCAAGTATTAGTATTCCTCATAGGAAGTTGGGCCTGTGTAATGTGTAATGTATAATGTATAAATCCACCTGACTATAGTTTCATTCAGCAGTCAGACAGTATGAATATTCAATAAATGTTATCATTATTATGATCGTCTAGAATTCAAAAACACTTATTATTGCCACTTCACAGGCACACAGGATAGTATCATATACTTTATTATAGTATAATGTAGAAATGAATAGAGAGGAGAGTATAGAATAACTCAACTATCTAAAACCTAAACTTAAATGACAGACACCATCAATATGATAAGGTCTCTAGTCTGTAGTCTGTATCGGCGATGCAGCCTCACTTGTCAGTATTAGAACAGACTACAGAGTGTAGACTGCACAGTGTATAGTTTACAGTTTCACTCTTCTACACTGTACGCATAAAATATTCATGTTTATTTTATGCGAAAAAAACTAAATAAATAAATAAATAATAATAATACTATGAAATGTGAATGAAATGGTCTCTTATATTATATTGTACTTTATACTTTATGATGGAAAAAACTTTTCCCCTTTGAGTTTTTAAAATAAATGTCTGGTTAAAATTCAACACATTACCAAAGTAATTTCTATACATGTATTTCTCTTTACTATCATCCAATAGATAAGGAAAATACATGGCGAAACAAACCAAAAAAATAAATAAATAAATACAAAATGGTATCAAGTCCTCTGTGAACTTGTATTTAGTTTGTAGATGGTTAAACAATCCTTTCAATAAAAATATATAACAAGCAAATTTAACAATGTACAATGCCAAAATGTGTGTAAGTAAGTACAAACAATTTATCAATAGTCAAGAGTATAAGTTAATCAATAGTAAAAAGAAATTGAATCATCTCCACTGCATTATTCATAAGAGCTAAAAACATTAAGAACCTTTGAAGAAAAGTCATTCCCTATCAGCTATCAGCTGTGTACTGTGCATAGGAAATGTACTAATAGAATAAGAAACACGAATATCAAATATAGGATACATAGGAATAGGTAATAGGTAAACTTGTCCTGAAATCCTCCACCTTGTATAATATAAAATCTACTATACATTATACATACATTATACAATTCACTTCCTCATACATTCCCTCAGGTCGAATAAAAGAAGTAATGGTAATGTTCAGGAAGACTTAGACGTACACACAGTACAATTTACAAATATCTATATCCATATCCACACATGCACTTAAGTATAAAATCAGTACGTACATTGTACACTGTACATTGCACATGCTTTATCACACAAAAGCCGTTGGATGTTACAACTTGAAACTTTTACTGATATAATGCTACCACTTGCTAGTTGCTAGTACTGCTGCATGTGCTATGTGCTGTGTACTGTGTACACGAGTAGTCTCATTCTTAGAGGATTAAAGATGGAAAAGAACTTCAAATGACTTTTAATATGTGTACATATGTTTGATGTGTGCATGTTCATGTAAGTTAGTGTTCAATGTACAATGTACAATGTACATAGAATAAATAGGAAATAGGAAGACTTGCAAGTTGAAGCTCATGCGTCATGTACACAACAGATAAATAGATGGATACGCCGTATGCACATTCATACATGCACACAAACACATGTACATTGTACATTGTACATACACTTTTCGACACATATCTACATCTAACAAGTAACTCTGAAAAGAGGTCAAAGCCAAAGAATTCCGCTACTACATATACTACCACTCCGCTATAAATTTTCCTTCATCGACGTTCAACATCTCCCAAATACTAAATACTTAATACTAGTAGCTCATTCCTAACTGTACTCATTGTGTGCATGATAAAGTGTGTGTGTGTGGTGTGTACATATTACATATTATATCTATACATAAGATACACAGTACATGTGGTTTACCATTATGACATCCCTATTAGTTCTACTCGATGATAGATTTGCAACGTGAGATTCATACAGTACATTACCAACTACCAACTGAAAACCAAAATATTTTTTAAGGTGTAAAGAACGACGGTTATTGTTATTACATTATATATGAATTATGGATTTATTTTTGTACACACTCTGTATTCTGTGTCTTCAAACTCTCAAAACATTTACAAGTGACAAACGTATATTGTATATTCCATGTAATATTTTTTACACCTTCCAGAAAATTGTTAAACATGAGGGCTAATAAAGCGTATAGAATACAGTTGAAATATTCATTTTATTTAAATTTTTTGCAGGTGAATCAAATAAACTACTTTTACCAACTTTTATTTATCTATAAACATCTTTTCACTTGTAACTCACTGTTATTGACATTGATTTTGTCTACTTTTCCTGGATTCTGATACACATAAATCATGAATCAATAATCATGATAGAGGATTAATAATAAATAATAACAACAATAAATGTCCCATGTCCCGGAACTTGGTATTTGAACTGGGTAAATCCAGCAAAGTATTTCCTACATGTATTCATTTTCTAGGACAAAGTTAAACGTAATCCGGAAAACAGTACACACAAGGAAATGATAAGACATTCATATAGAAAGTGAATTCTAAAAATATAGGAAAAGCATGGGTTTTCCAGCTTGTCAACAAAGATTACGGAAATGACACATATTACATGTGTACATACATATGTGTAAATTGTACATTGTATATATACAGCTCATTCTTTCACTCACTGTGCAAACATATAAATATATTATACATGCTGCAGCACATAAGCAGTTTATATTATTTTCAAAATTGAGCTAAAAATTCTTGAAAAACGTGAGCAACTACGATTTTACAATTCCCAATTCCCAATTGTCAATGCGCCTTGAATTATGACCCACTGTCATGTTTATTCAAGAAAAAGGGCAGCTGGAACAGTACTGCACCGTACAAAGTGCTCCAACGTACACTTTTACCTACTTTTAAAGAAAACTGACCAGGCACAAGAAAAAGTAGACAAGAAAAGTTTTTACCTTACTCTTTGTCCCTTTTACAAAAAGTAGGTTCTTAAGTTTTCCATGTATACGTATGAAGACTAAACAGTGAGCATTGAACATCCTGTCTTGGCAGGTGTGAAGCAACGAGACATTTTCATGAACACCCAACAGTCCTTCAAAAAGTAAGGCATACATGTACAATGTAAATTGTACATTGTAGATAGTACATACTACTTATACTCAGTCTAATCTACCATTTATAAACTGTAAGCGA
Source organism: Sminthurinus signatus (assembly GCA_019776565.1). Classification (NCBI taxonomy): domain Eukaryota; kingdom Metazoa; phylum Arthropoda; class Collembola; order Symphypleona; family Katiannidae; genus Sminthurinus; species Sminthurinus signatus. Next base: position 52,322 of record JABASP010000052.1, on the reverse strand, counting down.
CTCTGATCTACATCTTCAATCTTCATGTCTTTTGAATCTTGAGACTCGAGACTTGAGTCTTGATGAATGTCTAGATTCGAGATTCAAGATGTTCAATGTTTGCGCTTGCGGTGAAATCCAATGTCTAATACAAAATACTATATATGCTTTGTACACCTGAACTTGGACTACTGAAATTGTAAACATAATATGGTGAAAAAACTATACTTACTACATTATTTGTACATTATTATTCTGGTATTATTGTGGAAATGATCCCATTCACAAAAAGCAAACAAAAACAAAAATGATATGCACACATCAGCAGTTATTCAGATGAATTTAGTTAAACCTGTCGTGCACTGTAAAATGGACTTTGAAAAGTGACAGTGGACTCATTTCAAATTTTCACAACTTTTAACTTTCAATACCGGAACTCAAAACCTTTAACAAAGAACAAAAATACCTAAAAAGCAAAGCAAGTGCACAATAGTAAATATTGGACTTGTACTGAAAGTAAATGACTTATATAATCAACCTATTTCAATATCAATCAATATAATATTACCACTCATAATGAATCAAGTACCAAGAACCATGTAACAGGCATAAACTGTTAAGTACTAAAACATTCAGGCAAACATGCATAATGCTTTGTGCATATCTAATGAAGACGTTAGGCCGTAGAGTAGAAATTGAGGTTAAAGTCAATACTGAGCATAAAAATAATTCATAATGTATGATGTATGATGAATAATATGATATCTACACATTCACCATTTACCATTTACCATACGTACTCTACACTGAAAACATTACACACAATACGAATATTCCTCAACCAACCTGAACCTATGCAACGCTGCTTAATTTGATCCACTCATTATTCAATGGAATCCTAGCAAAAAAGTAGGTTACTGGCAAAAGTTGATAAGAGTGGATTTTGGTAACAACTAACAACTATAAATATACATGTGTATTGTTCTGCCATTTTTGTAGATATTTCTCACTTTGAACTTGATCGAATTTTTAAAATTAGTACAAAAAACATTGTACAAAAGTTTCTAGAGTCTAGAGTATGTACTACATACATTCTTGTATTTATGCATAGTTCCAGGAATTAACTACACGTAAATTCCACTAGTCTCATGTTACATGTTATAATTACCGAAACCGGAGTACGTGTACATTGTACAAGTGTGTCATAAGTTATAGTAATAATAATAACGTAATATTCAACAACGATAATTCATCATACACTCGTTTAGTCGCGTGCACATTTTTTCAACTTTCCATTTCATTTCATGTAATTAAATAGCCCTTTTTTTCCACCTTTTGTACACAAACCTACAACCTACAACTTTATGAGTCTGACTTTTAGTAAATAAAATCTCGTTTCCAATCACGTGAGAAAAAAGTGAAATTTGACACTTGTGTCTTGTGTCACTTGTATTATTATTTTTTTGTGATATAATAATGAAACAAGTAAGTTCATATAAGGGAAAATTGTACAGAAAACAAAACAAATACATCTATATTATATGGGTTTCACAAGGTATTCAGGTGCACAGTGCAAGGTATACAAGCAACTAATGCTTGAATATACATATACACAAGGACTAGGTCTGCATGTGTCGATTGTCCACCTAAGTATTATACTTCCATATTCATTTAACTTTACAGTCCATGTCCATACCAATCATGTTACACATGTATATTATATATTATATAATTTATAATGTATACAGTATACACACATGCGTTGAAAAATCTTGGTCTATTATTATTACTAGTATCATTACTACATAAATAAATACTTATATATGTAGAGTAATCGTAGAATGTACATTGAAAGTCACGCATAAAATCAATTCTTATTCCGTTTTGACTATTGAGTATTGAGGATTGAGCTAATCCTTCTATTTTGTGAAGGAAGTGGAACTCAATGTGTATCTCCGTTTTCCATGAAACAATCATGAATTAGGTGAGCTGTATCTTTAGCCTAGAATCAAAAATGTCCGATTGTATAAACCTCATTTGATAAATCTGACATAAAATTGTACTTGGAAATGAAATACGGAAACTAACTTGACATACTTTACAGCAACATACGCATAAACATTCTGTGCACTGAGAAGTTTAACCAAACTAGAGGTGAATACAATAAAATATGTGTATTAAAATCTAAAATTACGTTTTAGACTCCCAATTTCTCAATATATTGTTCACATTGCAAATTACATTCAAGTGTATACAAATATACTGTTGTTGTTGTTGTGAGTAAAGAAGATTTAAGATGGTATGACTAAAATTGACAAGGCAAAGATAATTCCAGTAAAACCACAGTTTAATCCACGCGTAAAATTTGAATTAAATATAGTGAATACAAAAAAAAACAGCAAGTGTACAGTGTGCATAGATACTAGACACTAGACATAGAATATTATATTGGCAATTCCTACCATACACCTCTGTCCGTAACCCACTGACACAGTAAAAAAAAATCCTGTTGGCTCCTACCTCCTATCTGAAGCAAAGCTGAGCTTCATCCACGGCAACGACAACGAGCAACGAAAACGAGGATTCATCTACTACATGTAGATACATATGTACTAGAATAGTCATCATCATTACATGTGACGCAACTTTACTCCTCTGTACAAGCATTCAAAAGTTTCATTCATTCATTCCTCTATCCATCCATTCATTCACTCTTCACACAATTGAAAATAATAATACATAATATCCCTCAGGTTTGTTTTTCATCATTCGTTAAATAATTCGTTAGTCAGAGGACTGGGGTATAAAGTATAAACTATCCAATTCTGTATATGTATACTGTGTGGAATTGTCTACTTGTACAAATGTTTTCCTTTTTCTAACGGAGAATTTTGTAAAGGTTTTTTAATGGGACAGTACACACAGTCCAATATATATATGATAAAATTCATTACTATAATCCGTTATCTTAACGATGATTTATTTTCCTTGTGCCTCAGATTACGAAAAAAACCCATAAATTTTGAGGGAAAATAAATCCATGGAGTTTTTAATATCATCTCTAGCCATCTATTTATCTATCTATCTTATCTCATCTCTCTATTACACAGTCTGTCTGTAAAGAATTACTATATCATGGGTTTTTTTTTATCCTTCGGTCATTTAACGACACTTAATAAAATATTATTGCAAAACAGAAAACAGCAATCCAATGTTTATGTCTATTGTAGTTTTTTAATCCCTTTACATAAAATAGTTGGATTTCACCAACTACACATAAAAATAATAATATACAATAGTAGATAGTAGTGTTAACATCATCCATCATCCATCATCTATCATCTAGTAAAACAATATTTTTTTAAAAAGTAGACAAAAGTTTGATTTAGTCCAAGTAAAAGTTATTTGGAACGTTGTAAATGCGGCTCATTATTTGAAAAATATAAGCTACATACTAAATACTAAATTGGCGTACATGTAGGAAAATGAACCAATTATGTAATTTTCTAGACAGATGTAATATTTTTAGCTACTTATCTTTTTACCGTCCCCTTTTATGTAGGTAGACAGTAATAAGTAATAAACCTCTAATATAATACATGCATAGACATTAGACGTATTAATAAGTAATAAGCTATAAATATGCAATTGCAATAAATACAAATCTACATTCTACATGATGCTATAAAATATGGAGAATATGTCATCACTTTGGCAGAACAAAATCGAAAGGTGGATAATAGATAATTAGTTTAATACACGCATAAGAATAATAATAATACAAATACTAATAATCATAATCATAGTGACAGGGTACATCCACCAGGTTGAGAGTTGACAGTGCTCTCGTCGCTACATTATTTGTTCTTTCCATTCTTCTACTTTGATGTATTTTTCTTATCAAATTCATGAACCATGAGTGATTCCTCATATTAGATGAATTATTTTATGGAGCCACAAAATTTGGAATTTGGTCAGTCTAACCAAATAATTAAAAATGATAGCCTGGAGTAACCAGTAAAGACAGTCAAGCTTGTGGACTTTCCCCGTATAATACAACTATTAGACATGAAAATGCTACTAGCTTTAATAAGCCAGTCTCCTTCATTTACTATGTGGAACAGCAGCAGAGCGACAATGAGACAACAGAGCAGACACAGAGGTAAGTCACTGTTCACTGTTCAGCTTACTTTTTTGCGGAGTACGCAGTATAACTAAACGACGACTAAAGCATACTAATGAGTCGGGGAAAATGAGGTCACTCATTTATGCATTCAAGTTGTTACGATTTCCCTACATTTGTATTATAAACACAAAATACAAAACACAAAGTATCAGGGACAAACAGGGGTTTCATAAATACTACGTTAACGGGAAATCTACAGAGGAGACGTGGATTATCCGAGTAGAAATCAATTAATCATCATTCAAATCGAATTTATCACAACCACTTTTCCATGTAATCATACATCTGTATCTCTATAAGTACATTACATTATACACTACATTATATTAAGCACACCATAGAATATAGAATATAGAAGAGTTGCAAAAAAAACTTGTAATAATTTCAATTTTATTTCCCTCTCATCAAATAATAATAAACATCCTCATCAAAAACCTTAAACTCACAGTATTATTTACAAAGACTAAGAGAGATAAAAGCTAGCAAAACACATACGTTTGGTCATACTAGAAATGAATAAACCTATCTAGTATCTACTTAATATTTACAGACAGGGGCGAATTTTACTACACCAAATAACATCATGATACATGATTCAAGATCAATGAAACTACATGAATGATTTTTTAAATACCTATTCAAGATAAGCTGAAAAGTGAGAGTGCAGAGAGAGCACATTCCAAATACAGCTTACAACATTGTCGTATCGTATATGTTTGTATTTTGTATGTAGCACAAAATTTGGTTTATCTTTTCAAATTTTATGTCTATTTTTTTTCTTTAAAAGAAGTTTCACAAAAAAATAAAGTTTTTCCAAATTTTATTTGGAGTAATAAAAAGGTGAGCCAATACTAGTATGTACTTTTGACTCTACTCTGTACATTGTGTATAATATTTTAGCCTTTAGCTTTTACTATCAGATAAGATGAGGTAAGGCTGTTTCTATCTGTTGCTGTTGCTATTGCTATTGGGAGGTATTTGATAATGTTTTAGAAGACAGAGGAGGTATAGGTATGAATTTATCATAACAATACAGAATTGAATCAAAGGAATGATTTAGTTTGAGTTATATCCTTGACACACATTGTAAGAATAAATCTCATACACACGAATCCCATAGGCAGAGGGAAAAAAACTTTAATGAAGGAGAGAGCACAGCAACGTCATTTCGAAAGTACATTCATACATACATATACATATAAAGCCAGAGAATCAAAATGTCGATTCATAGTTAGTTAACAACAGTTATGTTTAATGCAATAGAAAGTATATGTACACTGTGCATATAAATGTGCCCATATATGTATACCGTATACACCTATGGACATACATACCCACATACTGTGTACATTATTATGATATAGTAGGCATAAATTATAGAGTTGTGTCTATTGTACATTGTACTGCATATATCATACACATGTAGATCGCCTCAACCCTCACCAGCTTTGAATTGAAAAATATAAAGAATACTGTTGCTGCATACTGAATACTTTCTGTACTTATAAGTTTAGCTTTTGCCTAAGTCAATATTTTTCATGTTGCTTCCCTTCTATATTCTGTATTCTGCATTCTGTGTGCAGTATGTACATAAATTATTATTATTATTTTCATTCATCTTCTTCTTCTACTTCTTATGTTACAAATTCTGTTGCATTGATGTACTTCAAATTCAATATTCAATGATAAATACTACACGTGAGCTATAGAGTTACATCATTAAAAACAGTTTAATTATTTCATATTTTTTCACACTGAACAAAAAGAACAAATAGTAGGATATTTCCATGTACATTTAGAATGTTCCGCTAGTATTATTATTATTATTAGAGGAATGGTATTCAATTACTTTACAAGAATTCAGATTCAGACTTTTAAAATATCCGATATAATGTACAATGTATCCAGGTAAGGTGTGAAGTGTGAAGCCGTCCAACGTTTAACACACACAAAACATAGAATAAAATAACATCAAACGTCAAACATTGGTTGCTCCTCGGTCGATGACAGAAGAGAAAATCAATTCAAGACAGAAGAGAATACATGCACGTGAGCACCAATAATAACTGTATTATATCATGTAAGTCATAACGTTTATATAACTGAAATTAAATATGCAGACAAGGCAGAAAATGATATTTCTGGCTGAACTCTAACTTGAAAACCCAATTCAAGTACATACATATTTAATATGTATGGTGTATGTAACATGTAAAATAAAGTTATTAAAATACTTCTCGTATGGAATTAAATATTGACATCGTATTTTTAAAGACGACATGAGAGACATTCACATGCCAGTAGCTCTATAAATGGTATAAATGGTGAGAAAGGCAAAACACAGCAGTAACTTTACAGTTTACAGTTTTGACAATCAGAACCATGTTGCTTTTAGAGATGATTCATGTATTTTGAACGTCAAAATAGCTCTATACCATTTATTTACAAGGTATAAAGACATAAGACATAATTATTGGATATATCCATAATAACAAGTATAATCGAGTACAAGTCAAATTGCAAATTGTGTTTGCAAATTTTAATACATAACTTTTTGCAAAATGCTCTCTCTTTCTTTTCCCTTATATACACATTACACATGTTTTTTGCACACGTACAGCGTCCGTGTACGTATGTATGCATGTATATTGAATATAATTGGAAATACATATGAGCAGACGTGAATCAATCTTATAACTTATAACTACACTCACATACATTCTGTACACTGTACACTGTACATGTTACACATGTACACAAGAACATCTATCGTTACATGAAGAAATTTTGCTACTGTCTGATCTATGCAAATTTCCAATTTCAATTCTAATTCCAATTGTCATAGAACATAGAGCAGTACATTGAAGTTAATAGACATAACAATACTTTGGAATCCTTCACATTCAAAGTTATAAATATGTAGCGACAAGTTTGGTATTACACATTATTATTATTATTTACACAATGTACAGTCAATGTTACTGTAATATTAACTGTATGATACTTGACGTTAGTTAATCGCCAGACTTTGTCTTTATCTTCAAAGAATATAATAATAAATAATAATAAGCTCTCACACTACACACTACGGAGTACGATCAAATCCCCATCCATCGACCATCGATAAATATCTGTAGTGAGTGAGACGATGTATGTATATATTTGTGTACAATGTGTACACATATGAAATGAATCATGATGCAATTTTCCAATCAAATTCCCAAACAATCAATCAGTTTTTTTAAAATGGAAGCACGACCCTCACTTTCTCCTTCAGAGGTTGTTTTCCTTCTCTCTTCTCTCTATCCTCTATAACTCTATACACTAACAATATACTTTAAATATGTCTGAGCAAACTACTATCTGTACTACATACTGTGTACATTTCAAATCTCAAGAATACGTAATATGATTAAGACTTAAAGGAAAACATTAGGTTTTATTAGCTGTTACATCGCATGTCCCATGTCCTATGTATCTACATTTTGTGTTGTGCTACAAAAATTTCATACGTACACAAAGGTCAAAAAAAAGGAAGGAAACATTACGATATTTATGGGATTACCCAATAGTCAACAAACTTTGTACTTTGTAAGTAAATACAATATTATATAAGTGCAAGCTGAAACTCAACATTCAATACTCAATACTCATGAATCCAATTAATTAATATCTACTATCTACAAGACAGCATAATAGGCGACAGGGCAACGATGACATGAAATACAGACGACAAAGAAAGACAAATAATTACCCGAGAAAATATTATACTTAATGTTTACTTCCTAATCCCTACTTACAAGATAGATAGAACTATAACTGTAAAAATATATAAACATGTAGAAATCAAAGTCAAACAAACATTGTGTGTAAACATGTGCATGTTTAAAAACTTTATATAGCCCTGAGTCAACCTTCAAGATTTAAAGAGACAAAGTCATCATCACTTGGTCAGTTACATTGTTCATCTAAGACAGGGTTGTACAATGTTCATCAAATGTATAGAAAATAAATGCACGTACAAGTGTGAAATAGACATTTCCAAAGTCGTCACTAATCGAGAATGTACAATGTACAATCTATATATAACACCGCTAATTTGAACGGCTTCTCAAGTTTGACAACAGATGAATGAATTAAATGCACAACTACTCTGTACTGTCTTTAGTATTTATGTATATAGCATATATAGCCTATTCACACGTATACTAAACCCCCCTAAAACCCCCGTCTAATTTACAAGTGCAATAATAAACTTTTGCACTTGCCAAATGATGGGTTGACTCTGATTGTCAATATGAAATGGATTTGCATAATATCCATTACCCATTACACATACATGTATAATCTGGTGACATTGAAATTGTAAATGAGCAGACTTACAAATTCAATACAGCTGCACATGTTTCACTTTACTCTCGTTTCATTCACGTGTCTTGTATTTTTAGATGCTATTTAGTATTTAGCATTTGGCTTGTAAAGTTATCTAGACAAGTACAGTGGAAATAATGTACATTCTGCATGTCGTTAATACGATTTATTTATAAAGCAATCATTTGTTGCTGTATACAGAAAATGACCAAAATAATATAATCCTTTTACCTTTTACGAATATATTGGATGTTATACGGTTTCTATTTATGTATTACACACTTTTTTTTAAATAGAGCTTTACTAATTTTGCACAAACTGCATCTACCTACTCGAGTAGAAAGAAGAATGTACCAAGAGAGAAAGCTATAGACTACAAGAACAATCTCCTTTTGCTTTTTTGTTCCAAACATTTAACCAAAACCAACCCAATCATTACACTCTTAAAATTTTGGCAGCAGTAGTACAAAAAACAAAAACAGCTAACTAAACTCACATAAAGATTGGCACCAAACTTTAAAACTTTGATAACATGAAAGCATACATATACTCGTATATTCAATACAAAATACACAAGCGTGTATAAAACATTGCACATCAACATTTCCACTATTTGTCTTGTAGGAACTGGGGCACCACTACCTTGGCCCATGAAAACAAAAATTTCAAAAAATTTCCTACACCAGTGTATCCTGTACACTGTACACTTTAAAAAAATGATTATGCATTATTGTTATTTGTTATTGTTATTACATTTAGTAACAGGAAAAGCAAGATTGAAAACTATTCATCAATGTTTTTTATGTAGGTATCAAAAAGTCCTCAAAGTTGTACAATGTACAATATAGATGAGATACATGTGGGATGGGGAATAGTGTAAAACAATATATTACACTTTGAAAGTATTTCCTTACCCAAGTCAATGATTCAAAAATATGGATAATGGATATAGCTGTTCCCTATCCACTGTTCACACAACTTGAAATACATGTTTCTATTTCCTACAACTCGTCTTAAACTAGAACCAGACCAGAACATCTTTCATGGATTTTTCTTTGCTTCTGAGATTATACTCTTCTCCTTTTAACCTCTTATGAGTTTTATGCATCACGATATAATAATATATATATATATCTAAGTAATTTCTACTAAAAAAATGACTTCTAACTTGTAACGTACCTAGAATTAAATGGAGTTTAGCGTCAGTTTGAAAGGCATAGTGTAATGTGACAAGAAAAGGAGATTGCCGGACAGCCTCTAAAACCTGTAAAATCAAATATAATAAGTTGAAGATTAACATTTGGAGCATACTTACTCATTGTTCATTGTCAGTTCATTTGAATACTTGGGGAAACCAATACAGATTTTTTTTTGTACAAAACAAATAAAACTGTTTCACAAACCTGTCTTTCAGTTTTGGTGTGCTCCGTTGTCTTCTTCTTTTGAACAATTGCGGCTTTTTTAAGAACTTTCATTGCATATAATTTCCCATGGTCATGGCCTCCCACTTTTCGGACTAGGAATACTTTCCCGTAGGCTGTAAATAACAAGAACAAACAAATACAAAATTAATAATTGAAAAAAAAACCCTCATTATCATATTTCACCTTTTTTTTTCATTTCATAATATAATAAAAGCAAATGCAAGTTGGAATTTAGAAAATTTATGCATAATGCATATCATAATAATATATTATAGGGATTCATCTAAAACCTAAAAGCATAGTAATTTGTTAGCATTTAGCATTTTAAATAATTGTTCTTCATCACCAAAATATGAAATATAAAAGCATAATGTGCCTTAGTCAACAGTCAAGAGTCGAGAGGATTTTAGTTTATACATTTACAATTTAGTATTTTAATAGCAAAAAGAAAGCATGCTCTACTTCTGTTTAGACAAAAGCTTCCATTCACCATGTAACTTATGAAACAGTAAAAAATCAAGGAACAGTAGAGCTTATACCTTATACCTCATACAGTTATTGAATTTCCATAATAATAAAAACCTGCAATTCATTATTTATTTATTTATTTATTAATATGCATTATGAATTATGATATTTGATACATCCTACATTCAAACAATAGCACTATACTCTATACTGTTACATTATGTTTATTATGTCTCATAAAACTGCTACTCTAAACTCTAAACTGTAGTCACGTTGACTCCTCTATTGAAAAACTGTTTATTGAAAAATGAAAACTGTGCAATAGCTTACTCACTTTAGTTATTATTGACAAAATAATACAAACATCAAATACTTACATATTATAATGCACACACACACACATACTCTCATACACATTGCCTAACTGCCTCATACTAAAATGTCATAGTACTAGTTAACTTGTTATTATTATGATTATTATTCCATTCATGATAATTATAATTATCAAAATAAATAAAGAGAAGGGTTGAAAAAAGTAACAAGGCATGCAAATGTGATTCATTCACAGTCAGTTGACAACAACCCATGAAGAAACAGAGGTTTTGTACATTTAAACTGTATTCACCGTTGTCATTTCTACTTAAAAAATTATAATATTAACCTAATTACACGCTTATTTATGAGTTGAATATGTGCAATTAAGAATATGTATCTACACAATAATCCTACCTCAAGAATAATTCTGTATTCTGTATGGTAGAAAACCATAAATATTTTTCTTAACGTCCATATTTCTACACACAATATGATATGCACAATGTACACATGTATGCATACATCATACATTTTATTTTATTTTAATACTCAACTCAAATTAATGTAGTGCAATAAAGAAGCCGGGCCTCTTTTGCTCGCTTTATGGTTTTGCTAGTATTGTAAATTCTAAATACACCTGTCTTAATGTGTAATGAACATGTAACAATGGTAAAGCCTTTTTGGCTTTTGAACTGTTCAACTTAAATTTCTACAATAGAAAAAAATAGGGTTTCATGAAGAAACAAATGTATGCTGAGCGACTCATTCTTAAAAAAATATATATCATGTCAAAGGAGAGAGAGTCAGAATAAAATTGCAACAACTTCCGAATCCTTCTTTTGTTTACGTACCTTTCGACAATATAAAAAACATAGAATTAGAGGGGAAAAGATAATAATAAATGACATATAAGTTTCATACATTTATTCAAAAAAAAAAGATGAAAATTTCCATGCAATCTCTACTGTTGACTGTATAATATGTAATATGATACATGATATCATGTAAAAATGTTGAATATGTTCAAGTAAACAAAAATATCCATGCATTTAAGTACTCACGCCAAGATCAAAAACAATTCAACTGAAAATGAAAATGGCAATTCTTGTCTATAAGTAGAAGTCAGGGTTATCATCCTCTTCTCCACTGTCTTTCAGATGTGGATAAATTTGTAGTTCAATTTTATTTTTTTGTTACAGTACATTTCTCCCATGTTTTAAATGTAGGAACACACGTAGACGAGTGGTTGGCTCAAGCAATGAGCTTTATACATTATACAGCGAGATTGACGAATGTCAGTAGTCAGTATTCAGTAACATAATAGTACTATTCATGACAACGTCAGAACTCTAGAATCTAGAAATGAACAATGAGCAATGAGCATGAGAAAATTATGCAAGCACCATCTTTCCAGTACCGAGTTCACAATTGTATGGTGAAATGAATAGTGAATAAGGAATAGAAAATAGGGAGCCTCTCTCTGTCTCTGTCTTTACATATATTTTCTTGGTTGCTAGGTTTCTCGAGTTGATTTCTAAGGGAATGTGACTCCCATCTCATCAAATAAACGTCTTACTTTTTGCATATATTACATTTCATTCTTCCCTCTTCCAGCTTCTTTTTCTTCTTCTTCCGCACCGTAATGAAGCGGAGAACGTAAATGGACACACATTTTTTTTTCTCTTGAAAAATCCTCCTGATGATCAAAACCAAAAGCAAGCCAAGCATGAATTTATTTGTCTACATCAGGCATACAAATAAAACTGTTCCTTGTGTGCTCCGTTCTCTATTCTCACATGTCGATGTATTTATATATTCTTTCAGGTTTCAGGGGTTTACATAACTGTGAATGGTAAAGTACGTGCCTACGTGCAAGAAGTTTTAGAAATCACATGTACTGATTCTGATTCTGATACATGTGACATGTGGCAAGATTTGAGTAAAAATTGGATTTCTATTCTACTAAAATGGTACTATTTTAAGGAAGTGTTCCACACTGTTACGTGTTACGTAATTACCATTATCAATTATTATTTTCAAGATTCAATGGGAAAATAAACTATATCAACAAAACTCTCAAAAAGATTTGATTATCTCCAGTGGTATTTTGCAGATCCCGTCCTTGTACACATAAAAATAGCGAACATGAAATATAACATGCTAGAAATTTATCCAAAATCTTTACTAACTAAACCAAGTTCTCAATATGTCACATCCATAGAAGACACGTGGATTGACACTCGATACTCGGTATCTAGAGACTAGCGAGACTAGAAACTTTCAACCGACCATATCAATCGAACCATGTTCAGCAGCAGCTTACATGAAATGTCTTCCTCTCTCTAGCTGACCCAAAACACTCGTCGTTAGCACAGAAATGAGAACAACGACAGACTATTGCACGTGGACAGTGGAGACAAATATTCAAATATACCACATTTGCATGTCAAAACAGCACGTAAAAGCTCTCGTCTTCTTCTTGTTCTTCTTCTTCTACTTGTTCTTCTCCATGATTTTTTCCGTGTTGTGTGTTGTGTATAGCAGTAAAAATTTAGACCAAAGGATACTGCATAAAAGAGATTGTTGTTACGAGATCATGATGATCATGATTCTCAGTATAGAATAGTCATGAATCTATTTTCATTTATTCATTAGGCTTGTTCCTACATACTACAACACGGCACATGGCATGTTTCCTTCCTTGTGCACTACGATACAATAATACAACCTAAATCCAAGACATTTTTTTTCTACTTTCGGATTCACACTTTACTTTGAAATGTGTGTATCTTCTTTTGTGCATTGAGTATTGAGCACTGGATTGAACATTGAGTTCATGCTATAAGTTATACGCTATACAAGAACATTATGTATCCCTGCATTTATATTTTATATCTAATTGTAAGTTGGAATTTCCCTACACGACAGAATTGAATGTACAATTAGAATTATCAAAGTGCGTGCATGCAAATCCAAAGAAAACTGTCCATGTACATTATACATGTGTGTAGGCAAAAAATTATAATGAATAATGATATTAGACATTATAAACTATATTATGCATGCCTGCATGCATACAGAGGAGGATACATGTAAATTGTAAATGAAAATGCATAATATGAGAGCAAAACATATGTTATGTGTTATACATAAGAGTATCTAGTACATTATAGTCCTACGATAGAAAACTTAATAACCGTAATAATAATAATGAGAGAATCAAACATCAAACATCAAACCACATGTATGAAATATACCACATACCATACATGTATATAAACAAACGCATAATCTTGAATCAAACTCCCCTTCAGTTTCTTCAAGGATTCTGACTTGGACAATATTTTTATAATAGTTGTACGCCATAACTTTAAAGTTGCAATAATGCTACATGCATACCATTCATATTTTTCAATATTACAAAATATTATTATTATTATTTTTAACATCAACTTTAGTTGTTAGTATCAGGGAGACGATAGTAGGAGTAATAACAATTTTTAATGAATATTGAAATTCAAATTATTATTATATAAGAACAAAACGGTATGCGCATGCATCAACAGAAAAGAAACCATAACTGAACATGAATGTTACTAATATAGAATATAGATATGGAATATGGATATACTAAACATTACACATTTAGATATGTCTATCATGTACCATGTAGTTACGTGTTTAGTATACTATTTACATGTACATTGTACATTTATGTATAGATACCAGATACCAAACAAAAAAGAAGAATTCCAACACTGAAAGCATACTGAAGAGATTATAATATATTATATCAAGATTCAAGATCCAAGATATATCGCGAATTAAACGATATAAATGAACCAAGAATGAGAGGGGATCTGATAAGAGAATGAGCCAACCATCCATGGTGTACACTGTACATTGTACATTGTACATTCTACACCGTACATAATATGCATAGTATTTATATTTCATAGTACATGTATATTATGCATGTATAAATAATATAAACTATTTTATATTCCAAAGTCTTTATTGCAATCCACTGCAATATCAAAATAAGACTTTTCCCCTGACGATCTAACTCACTCTAACGATGGTCTCAAGTCTCAACCTAACAAATAGTATGTACTCTCAAGTCTCAAGTCTCAAGCTGGATTCTTAAGCACTACATTTGCTCAGGGTAGTATACAAAGACATACCAAAGGAATAAAATTCTCTGTGCACTGTAGTGTAGTGTACTGTACTGTGCTGAGCGGAGTTGTCTTCTCATGTTCATGTTGATCGTTTATGCAGATGCGAAGAATACAAAAGCAGAAGTGGAAGAGAAATCAGGTCAGGGGAAAAAAAAGAACTTTTGAGCTTTTCCCACAAATTCAAGAAGAATTGTTTTATTTCTCACTCTTTTGATGTGCTAGTACTTCTAACTTATTACACTTGTTTTAAGCATCTTAATATTGTATTATGTATCGACACATTACATTCTTTAATAAGAATAATATAATCCGGATTTTAACCTTTGTTTTATTTTTTAATTGTCAAATTCACTTGTGACAACAAAGTTTGGGTATTTAGTAGATTTTTTTCAAAATGTAAAGTACGTGTATTTAACAAAAGTCAATAATAAACAGAAACCAGATGTAATGAATTTGAAAGGTCATATTTCTTCACACTTCTTACTTCTAGCTTATTATTTTTTTAAAGTTTTGATTCTGTTTCTATCTAAACAACCGGAATTGACTTCGGTTTAAAGTTCACGAGTATAAAAAGGAAGGATAGAAAAGGAATGTTGTCACAGAAAAGATTGAATGCTTACTCTCATACCTGTAAATTGTAAATCAAATATAAGTATAGTGCATCATGTGCACGTCAGAAGAGTATGTATGTAAGTATAGCTATTATTAATGACGGGAAATTATTTTTTTCCCTCTTCATTAACATTGCAACTAATTCAATTAAATATTGTGGTAAAACACACACAACTGACGTAAAAACCTTTTCATCTTGAAATTTTCACTTTTGAACTACGAGCTACTACTACCGTACTCAAGTTTCTTAAATTATACCACTATACACTATATGTATTTCAATAAATAGTTACTAAAATTTATGGAAGAACGACCTCAACAGTTTTTGTCTTATTATTTTAAATTGGAAATTGAATTAAAATGGCTTTTTGGGTTTCTAGCTACTATTCACTTGTATATCATATACTACACGTGAGTTTACACAGTTTACACATAATCAATGTTCCGTGAAAATTTCACTCTTCCGTTTTTCTAAGAAAATGAGAAAATGTCATCAACAGATTCAAAATTGTATAACGAAACTTTTATGTCCTCTTCTTCCCTTTTAGAAATATTCAATATGCGTCAACCTTTTGATGATAAAATTAGTTCCATTAATTAATATAAATATCAAATGCGCAAAAAGAATTTCAAATGCGTAAGCTAATGTTTTTTTTACATACAAATTACAAATACATTAAAAGCTCATCGATTGGTTAAATTATTGGTTAAAGGTCAACTTCCCAACTCCTAACTTTATTTTCTTCCAGAAAGATTACGTCGAAATAAATTATTTACTCTTTTTACTCTACTCGACCAAATATTATCATTATCAAGAATTTTTACACCCCACTTGTAAATGTGGAGACGCTATGATCTCAAATATTCTCTCGCGATGAATTCAATGGATTTTCTTGTTAGCTAATAAAAAAAGAAGAAACCAAAAGCGAGCAAAAAACACAAACAATCTAGTGCCGAAACAAAATATTTTTCCTACAACAACAAAAACAACAATAATAATAACAATAATAATCTTATCATCATATTTGCTTGTAAAAAACAGGAAAAGGTGTAGAAACAATAGGAAGGAAATTTCCATTGTATACTTTAAGACAGTTTGCTTATAAATCAAGTTTATCATATGTTCAGATTTCAACTTCAACTACAACTTTTCCACAGTTGATGTATGACAGAGTGTTAAACAGAGGAACTGGCAACCATCTTAAAACTCGTGACACAAGGCTACTGAAATGACAGTTTCCTTTCAACTACCACTAAAATATGAGGAACTGACAATCGAAATCAGAAATAAGGCTAAAATCTAGTATGAATGGAAATTGGATAAAATGAAAAGTAAGACTTTAAAGAAACAGAAAAACGTTTTAAAGTTCCTAACAAGTACTCATAATATACATATAGCCTACACCATTACTTTATTATTGTACTAATGTGTTTAGTATTTAGTATTTATTTACATGCTAATGTGTACGGATGTAGGAGTCCAAGAAACAAAAAACACAAGATGAGAGGGGCAGAAAGAGAGAGAGAGAGAGAAATGCATTATGAAGGAGATTTTTACATAATGTAAATACTAAAAAAATACAACTACATACAAGCCCATTCTAACTGTACAGTCATATAATAGTGAAGAGCATGAAAAGAAATGTGTAGAGTGTAGAGATTACTATGAGTTTACAAATAAACGTACATACTACATACATCTATGCACAAAGGTATTGTATATTGTATAGCACGAGCAACGAGCAAGCAAAGATTAGAATTTATCCATTTATAATACAACTTACAATGCAGTGCTTCAATCTTCATAATACATTCATATACATATAATCTAGGTACATATGTATAGTAAACACTGTACTGTTGGTTTGCAAACGCGTATGAATATAGAAGAATACATGTAGAAGAATCCATTTAAAAAATATATATTCATGAATGGAGTACATCATCATCACGTTTTTGCCTTCAATACAAGCACTCATTCAATACTATAATATACTTTTACCCCGGCTCACACTAAAACAAGTTGTACCCCCTATGTACTGTTCAGTGTGTTCAGTACTGAAAATCCCAACAATCTCCAACAATCTTTACAGTACACAGTACGCTCATTCCTTCACGACGGAACCCTCTGTACTCGGTGTACAATGTACAATGTATAGTGTACATATTACACACTATGTCGATTTACAATAAAGCTCTTAGCTTCTTAATACACTTTAATGCTATATAATACCTTCAGCTGAAACACTATACAATGTTTGAAAGTATTCCACGCACATACAAGCACATACATAGTCACGACAAGAGAGCATAAGTGAAAGAAAGAAAACGTATAGAAACTGCCGCAGGTGAATTCAGCATTCAGCATTCAACCACCATCCACAATCCACATACAAGGAACAACTTAAACATAACGGTGCATGTTTTCGCTCAGTTTTCCTACAACTACAGCTGATTGTACATATTTGTATATATAACCAAACGTACAGTAAATGCATATGTACGAAAGACTATAGACTACAGACACACACTCCTTCAAACGTTTGTGGTCGCAGTTTACTTAACCTACCGAAATTACCAATAAATTCGTCCACTTTCTTCTCTTTATGCATATAAACATATAAATGTACAGATAAAAAGCTACACAAGTATAACGTATAATGTACACCCTCTTCTTACAATTCCTCTACTCTGTACTGATACGAGCATGAAAAACTATTAAAGCTCTAGTTTATTAAACCACTAGTTCCAACGGACATGAGAAATACACAAGAAGTACAAAGTCAGACGGTGAAAAAGAAAAAAAAATATATAGCACACAGTACACAGACTAACGTTCTAATTGTTGTTACTTGTTACTGTAGAATGTAGACGCTGTACATGTGAAAGTAGAAGGGATCTGGTTTTTACTGATCATTCATGTATAAAATATTACTGTTCTGAACTACAGGATCTAGATGCTAAAGGGGAAATTCCCAAGGATCTCCACACTCCACACTGTTACAGCACTCTACTACACCCATTCATAATCTTTTACATGATTCATATTTCCCAGAAAATATTTGATAACATTCATAATTCATATGCTCATAGCTCATAGCTCATACAATAAAACTATTACTCCACTCTATCAAGCGGAATAAAACATCTCAATGACAGACGTAGAAATAACTACAGCCATTCCCGTCATCAGCTGTTAGCTCTTATGAATGAAGGGAAAGGATTAGCATTGACTATTCGCTCTCTGCTTCATTTGGAATTTGGAATTCTGAATATCATTTGCTAGTCATTGATGGTGTTTACTAGTAAATAGTAAAGCATCTTCAAAAGTATCTTCTTATTTATTTATCGAAAAATTCATACTAAATACTAACACGCTGTAAATAGTACAAGTGGTTTTAAAACTTTTAAAATGTATAATTCCTACGGTATAAAACTTTATAGTTTATAGTTTAAAGCACGAAACAGTCTTTTGCAACATTTCATAATCAGAAAAGTGGTACACCGATGAAACGGAAGCTCAATTTTTTAGTAGAAAAAAAAACTGAAGATGGGTCACATACATTATACATTATACATACGCACATTCATGCCTTTATATTAAATTCAAAAGCGAGAGCTATGCTCTATCCTCTATCTTCTATCCGTCGTGAAGTATACATGAGACATGGTAAAGCGTTGCACATTGTAAATGTACAAACTACATACGGTACATTAACGGCATACAAAATAGTCTATGGAATGTGGGTGCCACTTTTCTTGATTCCGTAGCATGAAAAAATTGTACAAAAAAAACTATCACTGTTAATACGAAGCAGGCATATACAATATACAAAATACACACATCACAATTCTGTAGACTTTGTACATACACACTTACACTTAGTATAAGACATAAGACAGGATTATCTCAACAAGATGTTCTTTTTGCTGCAAAATCTAACCTCATTGAGGTACGAATGTGGACAAAAAAAGTACAAGAATTTAAGTGTACCTGTAATCATATCATGTTTTACTGTGCTGATTTAGGCTTCATAAACCAGACATTAGCATATATATTCTGTCAAGTTGACTTTTTATACACATAGTGCTAAGGAAAAGATGATTACAATGTCCTTATATGATAAACAATTGTACTTACAAACTTCCACGGGAATTAAAATGATAATATAAATACTATAGTAAAATACATTAATTTCATTAAATTCAACGTCTTGCATGCGTTCCGTCTTCTTTAATATCAAAACAGAGAGTAAAATCCTATTCAGACTAGATATGTGTACTAATGTATGGTAGAATATACAAGTATAGAGTATGGAGCAGGAACTGGCTTGAAAAATCGTATGCGGAACCAAAAAAAAACGGCACATACGGTATATTTTTCATTCCCACACAAACATCACATCAAAAGAATTATATATGTGTAAGTACACACTACACACACATTGTACATTGCTTGGAACATCTCGAACATTCGCCAAGGCATGAACAATGTACACACAACATATTCTTTCTACAAATTGTAGAAGACATGTTTTTTCTTCAGTCTACTCAATCATCACGGACCAAGCATACTAATTTCTAATTTTCAACCCTTCTTCCTTTTCATACATTGTGAAAATTTAAAACTCAAAATTAAAATTACCAATACGTACTTTATGTAATGAACATCATAAATCTTCAGTCAAATTTTTCCTAAAATCTTCCATAATATAAAATACAAATTACAAGTGAATCTTTATTCTACGAATTTTGCCAATTCGTCATAATACTTAAAGCCAAGAATATGCATATATTTTTTAAGTTGTCAGTCGGATTACAAATGTAAATTCGAATTTAAAATGGCATTACTACGGAATACAGGGAAAAAACGAGTTCAATGGAAAGATAAGTGCTGTAAAGTGTAAACCTTTACTCCATTATTCCAAGTAGCATTTCCAACATTTATAATGAAGGACTAGAGGACTTGATGCTTGGTAAACCACAAGAAAAGCCACAGGTACTACACTAGAAGAAAATCAATGGAATGCTAATTACCAACATGGCTTAAAAGTGTCGGTGCAAGTTTACACCGACACTTCCGATATTTTTTGAAAGTCAAGTAAAATAAAAAGTATAAATATTTTATGCATGTGCTCATTTCTAGTTATTTATTTACTATGATATTGTTTACAATGTTTTCATAATTACTTCAAAAACATATGACCGAGTAACGAGTAATGACCGGTAGCAAGTGTTACATGACAATATCAAATAATAACATTACATGTGTAAAAAATCTATACTTATTGGACTTTGCTTTACCTCGACCCTCTATTTTCTCTCCTGAAGGTAAAATGAAACATAGTACGATACAAAGTGTACACGTACATCTACATTCACAAGGTGAGCTTCCTGTATTATGCAGATGATGTGTCCCTGAAGGCGACTGTATGTATGCTGTACCGTGTATAGTTTATAGTATGATATAGTATGAGTACATCATCACAAACTTCTGTCAATTTTGTTCTTTTGCTCTTTCTCTTCTCATCAGCAGCTATGTATGTCAATTACACATATGAATTTTGAATCGAAGGCAAAGTAATGACCATTATTATTGCATTTCATAGCCTTGTCAAATAGCAGTTGACTTTTTCTTCTGAATGCTTACGCCACTTGTAACCATGATCATGAAAATGCATACCTCAATCTTTTTGATTCATTCAATTCAACTCAATTCAAAAAATTACAAGGTAAAAAAAGATATACAAAACTGTGATCACCTGGTATTTCCCATCTATACATTATACATGCCTGATGTAGTTGTAACTCAAGAATATTTTGATTGAACCCTTCTTATTTTTACATATTGGAGCATAAAAATGCAAATAGCACCCCCGTGCTTCAATTAATACAACACCACTTTTATGCTAATTAAATTATAGTCAGCGTTGTCTACTTTTCACCGCAAGTATAAAAAAAACAAACTTTACAAACAAAGTTAACATCTCTATTCATTTGAATTTTAAATTTCAACAAACCGTAAAAACAAAAAAATAAACCTGTGATAAAAATTACAAACTGTTTACAGTTCCCAGCAAGTAAAAATGATAGTTATTTGAAACTGTCCGACTTAAAATTATTTAGCAGTCTTGTAAAAACCAATGACACTCCCTGACCTAGCCCACGAAAAAATGCAACTTTATTAGAAAAGTAAGGTTTAACCAATCAGTATTAGAGGATGGGTATTATGTACAAGGCATAATATAAAATGACGATGATACATCTATACCTATATGCCCTATACCCTATACTTTATAAGTACATGTTGAATAACAGTCATTAGTAGACATCCAATATGGTATTTTGTAAAAGTCCTCAAGAAAAACATGAGCAAGCAACTTAATTTTTTTGTCGTTGTCCCTCTATCAACTATCAATGCTATACATAAAATAAAATGACGATCAAGTGTAGGATAAAGAACTTGTTTTCCTCCAACTTGTAAATACTTTTTGAAATCTGTAATAACATTTCTACACAATACACAATCTACCAATGGTTAGAATTTAAAATGGCCAAACATAAGCAACCGGTAACATGTAAAATGTAGAATGTAGAGACTAAATAAATTTTTAAAAAAATCCGAAAACACTAAAGTCTAAACTTATTATTCAAATACTCATAGAGCATCTACATTTACATTTAAAAAACATAGTAACACCAGACAACATGCTTTTTATATTCCACAGGAAAAAAATATAAAAAGACGACCAAGTTAAAAAGTCAATGGTTCGTCTCAACCCAAAATATGTTAAAACACGACAATACTATCTTGTACTACATACTTTATACTTTATACACTGTACAATGCACAATAAGTGAAGAAGTGAATTTAAAGGAAATGATGTCGGACATGAACCGAAAAAGACATACAACATACATAGTAATTTTTTCCAGCAATGCCAACGGCAATCAAAGAAAATGAGCATTGTTATACATGATACATGCACATTGTACATGTACCGTACATATATATTTGTACACACAAATGTATTGTAAATATCAGTGTAAGTACATCATACACCATACAACATGCACCATGTACAAAGTGTGCTCAATATGTTGAGAAGTGGGAAGTGGGAAGAGAAGGAGTTTCTAATTCAATGACCTAAATCCTAAAGTCCTGTTACTCTCTTACTTTACTCTCTTGTGTCTTGTGTGTGTGTGTGTCTATATCTTTTTCTCTCTTCCCAAGAGTTTGCCAAAGAATTTTTTTTACTGTCTTTTTCTGTTGAATAACTTTTCTCTCCATTTCTACACTCCTACTACTACATACACTAGTACAGGCAAGAAGATCACAATAGAGAGAGTCACGGTGCTACCACTATGCATCATACATAGTACATGCTATCTGTAATACAAAAGCACAGACGAGACATATTCATTCTGAAACTCTTCACATTACAGAAGCTGAAGCTGACATTGTACCGTGCTCCTATGTCTCTTTTCCTTAGATACTTGAAACATGTATGCATGTAAAAATTCATCCATCCATCCGTCTATCCATCCATCCATCCATAAAAAGCCCATCTTCCAAATACAAATATAAATGTGTGTAGACGTGTAGACGAAAGTCTTTATACTGTTACTATTCTAACTGCAAGTTTGGTAGACAGTAAGTGTTACTATTGTATATGGTCAATGTATGTGTAGTACAGAGTATACAGTATACAAGTACAAGTATGCAAGAGTACACACTTGAACGCCCAATATTAGTGACACAATGTAGTTTCGTGAGGGAAAGAAGAAGAATGAATTTTTTTCCTTTTCATTCTCCTGTCTCAGAAAGAAAGAAAGAATGAAAGAAAGGACACAGTGAAAAGATGTAGAACGGCGAGACGATTTTTGTTTAATCATCATCACTCAGCAGTTCCTGACTTTCGCACAGACGAACGACAGCGAAAAATCACTACATCTCACAACCTAAGTCTGTCTTTCATACTTCTTACCTAAATATTACATGTGCAATATATATACATTATACATCATATACATGTACAAATAATAATGGTAATCAAAATTATGCACATAAAAGTATGAATTGTGAGGAGTACTTTCTAGCCTTCTATGTCCTTTCAATTATTATGTACAAAATATATGCACGGTGTTTGAATATTGTACTTATAACTAATATTATCCTCATCCGCATCAAATTAGACTAATCTTGACCAAAATTCCGATTCCAAAAAGTATTTGTAACAAAAAACATTTTTTGTCAAGTACTTTTCATTTTAATTCTAATTCTAAATACATAGGCCTATGCGTGTAGAAAGAAGATTGATATCCAAGAGGAAAAAGAAATAATATTTGTTGGTTTATTGAGAATTATTCAGAGTTGTGAGAATGCATAGGTCATTATTTTTATTGTGTACACTATGTACAATATACATTGTATAGTATTCATCATAACCAAGTTTGAAAAGAATATGGAGGATGGAAAATGTCACATCACATTATAAAATCGTCTCCGATCCACAAATTGTTCTCTCTCTCTCTCTCCGTCTGTCTCGTGGCTTGGGAACGGACGGTGAACCGGAGAAGTGAACGAACGACGTGAATAATATGAAAAAAATCTCGTGATACCACTGCTGGTTAAACTACCACCCAACAAATAACAGCAACAACAACATTTTTGCAATTTCTTACAAAATACAAAACATGTAATTATTTTTTTACTATGTGGTTTAAATATGTATTCAATAACACAGGTTTCCAAAAATCCATGCATGTTCTCAAAAACCAACGCTTAAGGCAAATAGTAAATATCTTCCGCAAATAAAGGCAGATTCAACTGACAACTTTTATCCATTTTAAAACAGTGATCACACTTTGAAACTAATCACATATTCAATCTAAATCCAAAAATATACAAAATACAAAATTCCTTCCGAACTATGCATTTATGGATGTAAATAGACGGATATTGTGAAGACAGTAATGATACATTCTTCCCAAGAAAGTAGCATAGATAGACAGACAAGTTAGTCAAATAGTATTTTTTCTGTCACATAATTTACGAACCTAGACTGCAGACACAGACCACCCAGTTTTTTTTATCTAACACTATTATTAACCTGACAATGGATACATCCTCAATCCTCATCAATTGCATACACATTATACATTATACATCATGCATGTATGTAGAAAAATCCTTTTTTGAACTTGCGAAATCCAAGTCTGTATGCATTAAGCCCAACCAGAACCAAAACCAAAAGCTAAACCAAGGAACCAAGTAGAAGTACACAGACAACAATGTATCCAAAATTCCACACTCTACACATTATACATCTCAGGTATTACAAATATGTACAATTTACAATGTACAGGTAGAGAACATAAGACTTACTAAAAAAAATACTAGCTACAAGGTATACTTTACATATTATAGTACATTAGTACATACACCGTAGAAAAAGAAAAGAAAACTCATCGAGTCAAAATAATAAAAAAAATCTTCCTCTTTCTGCTGATTTGTCTTTTCTTAAAATGGTAAAGAAGATTCATGTGAATGAGAGCAAGACGGACGGTTAGAAAGCATACTGTGACTACTGACTACTGACTACAAACACTTTTTTTTCTCTCTTTTGAATCAAGTGTCTGCACACATATATCTGTAGATATCACTTTTGTCACAGGTTGAGCATCATCTCAACCACCAATTTACCCACATACCACACTGTGTAACATGAAGAAGGAGAAGAAGAATGCATATCTTTATGATAGACACACAATACACAATGGATAGATGTAAAACACATGATATGTATCAAAGTAATAAAAATGAATTATGAATTACAATGCTAAGAACTTGGAAATCTCATTTCTTTTCTCACACATCCAAGTCAATTCAATTGAATTCAAATCAAGTTTGCCTCCTATCTCCACACTCAGCATAAATAAAAAAATATATAAATTTACAGTAACAGAGTCAAATGTGTTTTTTTTCGCTTAAGCCGGTATCCTGCATACTTTATATATACATTCTTATTAATATTAAACGAAAACAATAGTATCTACGATCTACAATCTACCATTGATGAAACCAACCAATATATTATAAGATAATTACAACTTTTGTCTTTAGATAAAGACACTAAGACCATTTAAAATAGGTAAAGTTAACTTTCAAGTATAGCATATTTTTAATCTATGTCTATGTCTAAAGCCTAAACAACACTTGTGTCATTGAAAACTGAATATTAAATGGCTAATGTATGTATAAGAGGAAGTATTTTATAGTACTCTTTGATTTTTTACTATCTACTTCTACCACTATAAATAGTTATTTTTTTAGTATAGCTACTTTTGGTTTTACGAGGGAACTGGCCTATTGGCAAAAATAAACTAGAGCAGTAGGAAAAGGAATAAAAACGTTTTCAATTTTCAAACAGAGTTAATATTCAACAACAACAACAAAAATGGATTTTGTCCATGAAAGTGCTTCCTTCATGTGTGCTTGTATGTTTGCATGTATCATGTATGTTGTATGTATATATATTATATATCTTTTGCAATTGTTCAGGTTTATTTTCAATACAAAAGAATCCACGTGAGTAGGAGAAAACAAAAATGACAAAAAACACACAATGTCTCATGATACTATGGTATCGTGCAATGACTATGGAGTGTGGAACATGGAGTATGGAGTATGGACAAACAACATACATTGATGCATTACGCAGTTTATAGTTTGTATTGTCAATACAATGTACATTTTGTGTGTGTACCATGTTGAGAACAACCTCGTACGACGCATAAGCGTTTAAATAATATAAAATGCATAAGATGAAACTTACAAGGAAATATCAATGTTCGATTTCAAGGTAACAGGGAGATACAATAAAAAAAACCGCGCATCGAAATATCTATGCCAAATTCCCATACTACGATGTACGACGCTACATATAATATCATATTATTATATTATGCCTTTCATTCTTGTTCGTGTTTATACTTTGTATACTACACATGACTCTTTTATTTATATACTATGTACATAACACATGATCATAACACACACGGCTCATGAGCCTGGTAACAAACAACAAAGTTACTTTGTGTATTTCTCCCTCTCTCTCCTTTCTTTGGCTTTCTTTCCTTCTAAATGCAATAAAGAATAGTATTTTTTCCACTACCGTTGAACGTTGAACATGTGTTTCATGTTCCATCACTACCAAACAAAACAAAAAAATCAACCTTTCAAGCACGTCCATGCCATGCAAAGAAATACGGAAAAGAGTAATCGAAAATATGTATAAACTAATGATCTACATCTTCAATATATTTCAATTCATATTGCTTCCGAATGTTACGATTACGACTTACAACTTACGACTATTCACTACTTTTACTGACTCGTAAGAGTATTGGAATTTTTGTTTTTGTTATTATTATTAGGTTTTTTTAGGAGGACATGAGTTCAAGAGCAAATGTGTTGAGGTAACCCTGAAGATTTTCTCCGAGTAAAAAATACGGATTCAAAATGCAATCATCAACAAATACAGAGTACAGAGTTGGCGTGTGCATCAGCATTAGAATCAGTGTCATAAAAAGTGTAAAAAGATGCATCGTGAATCTTAGTTTATTCATGCATACATATGTGAATTGTGAATGTTTACGCAATGGAATTTCCTATACCTGCGCTACCTGATCAATTCATACTTTATACAAAAGGGAGCTTATTTTTTAATTCACAATGCTGATTCATTTCTTACTACTGCACCTTTCTCTTTCCTCTTTCCCTCTTCTTTCTTTTGTCTTCTTATACAGAGCGACAAACATACACATATAATATACATACATACATGTGATGGCCATGAAAATTCGGGTATCTTTTTACTTATTCACATAATATAATTCGTAAAGGAAGGAGTAGACACATAAAACAAGAATCAATAACAAGTATTTCTACCAAAATATTATGACTCTTTGTATTCATAATTAAAATGGACAATAAATACAGTATACGCTATTCACGTGTACACACCATCCCAATTATTTCCTGCAGACTAAAATAAGCCAATAAATCCTAACGGAATCACAAGAAAATAAAACCTAGGTGAATTTTATAGCTCATACGGTCAAGTTATGGGAAAGTGTATCCTATCATTATTTGGGAGGTACCGCTCTTTGGAATACCAAGTAAATAAATAATTCACCCTAATAGCTTAGCTTTATATCATTTGGCGCACTGTGTGTAGTGTGTACCATTTGCCGTCGCCATCATAAGGATAAGGTATTTTAGTGTCAACTATCTATATTATGCCTTTTAGTTTTTAGTATACAAAAGATGTATCCATTTTATTATTATGATCCTACAATAAAGTATGAATAAATTCATTTAGACATCCAAAGTATATATGTATGTGATATTTGACCTTATAAGTTTAGTATTCGGATGAGAATACGAATTACGAATCATTAAATACATGTATACTGTATTTAATATTGACGCTCATAACATAACATATTTCTGGCCTGGCTATTTTTCTAGTAAATAGTACAAAACAAACTTAAAAGTATGCAAAATATGACCAATGAATATCAAACTGTACTTTTCGATAAATCGAAATTCGAAATCGGACGAATTGTTAAAAGCAAGGAAATGAAAGATAGGCATTCTCATAAAAATACATATGCACACATTAGCAACTTTTTATTTTCAAATTCTAAGTTCTAATCGGAAGAATCGAGTTTAAAGTTTATAATCGCGGCTTGCACGTGTAACTTACTATTTACATGTCAACCGTAAGTGTCGTTAAGTGAATGTCGCATGCTACAACTTCTTTTGAGCACTAAAATGCCGTACGGTGAATTAATAATTGATACAAAAGACTAATAAACAACTGCATATAGTATATCTATTATCAATATTGTTGTGGGAGGGAATCCACGTGTGAGTTTTTTTTATTTAATTTTTATTTCAGTTCAAAAGACAAGGAGAATTCAAAGATATGTGTGTATTCAGATTTTACATTTCTCAAGACAATAGAGAACAATGATTTTCCATTCCATTGATCCAGATATCATGCAGCATGCAGCTTGTGCTTTTGTGAAATTTACACACACATATATGTATGTAGGTAATCATTTCCTACTGTACACTGTATAATGTACATTATAATAACCAATTGTTACTGCTGGAGTAGAGAATGAAGATTCACGTGACCAAATTTAAATTCAAGTTGTGAGGTCTTCAGCAAGCCAAGCACTTGCACAAGTGTAAGGTTTATTTTTAAAAGTCCAGAATAAAGAAACTGAGACTTTTTTTAAAAGCCGATTTGAAATGTACTGTACATTGTACATAGTGCATAGCTATATACAGATACTATATATACTGTAAAGTATAAAATAATAATTATTATCATAGTCTAAGTCTAACGTAAATATTGTTAAAATCAGGGTCAAATTCTCAATGTCGTGCGTCGAGCTTAATCCGTATGAAGGATATAGTATGAAATTTCTTTCATATTAACGACTTTGTTGAAGTCACTCTAAAAATTCATTCTATGTATCATTGAAATGAATATGTATGTATGAGCATTTTCTTTGACATTGAGACACTGATTCTTCATCTACATCTACAATGTACCATTCCTTTCCAGTTTCAAATGGTTCTGAGTATAAAACGTTGTATTAAAAAATATAAAGTGTAGTTAAAATTAAAAACCTTCTTATTCTGTAATAAATTTACCTAATTTCAAACTAGTATACTTATTATTTAAAATCTGTTTTTTCAGTATTTTTCTAATTATAATAAGAATTAAGAATCTTCTTGCTGAATGTTGAATGGTTCACCTTTGAAACACTAACCAACCAAACGGAATTCATCAAACACACACACGTAATATAAATTGTATGTTTATCAAATCAAACATTGAATACGACCAACATATCTACACTGGCCAAGCAGCGAAAGACCTTGACGTGTTAATATCCTTTTATTGTGAAGTGACTTTTTCAATGACATCTTTCGTCCATCATACTTTCATATATTTTTTGCACAGCATAAATCATAACAAATAAAATAGCTACTGCTTAACGGACAATGACAATATACAAAAGTATAACAAATTATCAAAACTAAATCACACTTATCAAATATCAAATGAGTAAAATTCATTTAAATGTTGTATAAAAAAACACTGTCAACATTTTCCATGTTACAAACTACAAATCGTCATTCCTCTACAACCTACAAACAATACAATAGCACATATTATGGATGTATGTGGGCACATTGTATATTGTATGTAAACTACGATTATTCGCTACCTAATTCGGTAAAAAAATTTAGCTATCCTTGACCATAACTACACACATGCCGAGATATAGAACACAAAATCTATAAAGTTCATGTGCGAATGTTGTATGGTATGTTGTACATTGTACATGTGATTGTAAAGTCGACATACTCAACAAGAAATGGGTTAGATAAAACTCAACTTGTTGCTATTGACTTTTCACACACGGTTTTATCGTCATATCATACTGTACAATCAATGAATCAACGCTAAGTAAATATCATCGACATTTGTACAAGAATGATTTTTAAAAACGTATACATGGTTAATGGTTAAAACTCCCCTAGCACCACAAGTCATGTAAAAAAATCGAAAAATACGCCTTTTACAATCCTGGTTAATTATTATAAATCATTACTATTAGAGCATTGCTACTTTTCATTCACATATGGAATTTTTCGGTTTTTAAAACCCAAATAACAGTATTATTTTAAAACCTATTTGTACAAATCAAGAATCAAGGGAGTGTATTATTTGTTATTTGTCAACGACGTATAAAATCAGAGTGACAAATAACATGATACAGACAGGATTGAAATACAATATATTTAAAAGTTCAAAGAATGAAAATTTAAGACAGTAGTTTGGAAAGTCTGTCCAAAAACATCATTGCAAGAGCATAATTACCTATATGAGTTTACTGTGAAGCTATGCATAAAGTCATCAAATGTTGAATGTGGAAGGATAATGAACTCTCTGTGTATAGTGTATACTGTATACAATCTGTTTAATAAGTTTACCTATACGTCTTTCCTCAAAGCTCAAAGCTTACAGCAAACGTAGATATTTACAAGGTTTGAGAATGTCAAGATCCAGACTTCATGTCCTGTTTCGGTAGATAAGTTTAATAATATTGTAAGAACTAGGAACATAACATAACAGAGAAACGAACTTTATTTAGACATACTGTAATAATATAAAATTCTACGTCTTTCTCCTATTATTCCAACTTCCAACTATCAAGTATCAAGTATAAGATGACGTACATTCACCACTAAAATTGTGTATTTTTATGCATTCATTTCCCTTGCAGTCAACGGAAATTTCATCAAGGAAGCTAAAATTATAAACTAACAGTGTTTCATTACAAATTTATTTTCTTTTAGAAAGACATTTTTAACCATTTAAATTACTCCTGTGCATCCTGTACCCCGTAAACTATACATTGTACACTGTACACACACCAAAACATCCAAATGACAAATGACAGACTGCCTCAACTAGGGTTTTATTATGTATACTTTGGATTTTGGATACGTTTTTATTTCGTCAGAATTGACTTAGGTGAACAGTGAACATTGACTTGTATCCTGACAAATGCATCTACTTCATATTCAAGCAATCACCATCCTGTACATCATAGAGTTTCCGGTTCCTCCTAAATTTACATAATATGTACTCCAAGATAAAGCACTGGTTGATCATTTATTTAAGACATTACTGAATATTACTGTACAGTATCTCTGTAATTCAACGGAAGAAAAAACTTTAGTGTCAAATGGTTCTGGTAGGAATTGATTTTATGATGTTAGTTTCAGTTCTGAGCTTTAAGTATTGAGTATTGAGTGTCAAGTTTCAAGGTTTTTGGAAAAAAGTTTTAAAAACTTGTGTGTACACAAGATGCAATAGACAAAATATGCATTTTTATGTAGTTCAGAATGTTTCGGAATTCCTGTGAAGGCCTTGAAATCCTAACCTTGTAAAATTGGTCCAATACTCAGTAATGCAACTCATTGTGAAGATGGTTAAAAGTTATGCAAAAACAAGATCAAAATAAATTATGATATTGTAAGAAAAAACTTGGCGTTGATTATTATTTTTTCATAGGAATAATAATTGTAGTAACACAGTAGGACAGGCGTTTAGCTTTAGGGATGGAATGACAGCAAATCATCAAATATTCACAGTGTTTAGTCTTCATGTACATACAAAGTACAAATGTATATTAGATAAAGCTTTTGGAATGAAGCTGGAAAATCCAATAACCCTTTTCTCAACCATAAACTAACTACCTGTATGTATGTGGAGCAAGCTCATCAATAGACAATATTTATCAAGTCCAATACAAAGAGTAGTTCTTAAGAAACAAAGATTTGGGTGTGCTTTAAGTGTGAACAATAATGATAACTTGAGAGAAATGCAAACTGCATCCTATATAATGTATACAAAAACTCATGTCAAACTTCTACATAGTCTTTTGTCTATTGTGAATTCTATTCTTAATCCTAATCAATATATTTTAGCTTCTTCTTCAACTTGCCATGTTCAAAGTTCAACATTCAAAGTAGAATTATACTTGCTACTTTCACTCTTGATTTTTAACATAGATAAAACAACAAACTATTTTAACTACTCGCATCATTATTTATTTGTAACAGTTTAGTTTTTGGCTAAATCCCAAACTTTGACAGAGAGAAAGGTGTGAGAGGTTAACAAATTTATCGTATTCGTAATACAAAAATACAAGTCTATTTAACAAGTGGATATAATAACTAAAGATTTTCAATGGAACAAAGAGTTTTATCTTTAAAACAATATGTATAAAACGTCTTTTGAGAAACTTTCTCTAAAATAAAGTTTCATACTTTATTATATCGCTAAGAAGTAGTCAACTTCAAGGAAGGCAACAGAACAAAATCAAATCAAAATCAGGCTAATACGATATATTATTCTATTATTCTACTTGCCAAAAGCACAAAGATGATGATGACTCAGATAAATATGATTTAGTTAAAATCCTTAAAAGAAATTTTTTTACCAATAAAAAACAAGTATCATGCTACTTTAAATTTAATTAAGAAAATAGAGACTACACATGACAAGAAAAACAAAGCAAAGATTAAGCATTACTAATAATTATACTGCTTAACTTAGATTATTATACCTACACAAATTAAGCTACACAAATTATGTAAATCATTTTCTTACCTCCAGTTCCGAGTACTTTGAGCAATTCAAAATTTGACATGTCCACTCGGCCTCTGTGACCCGTCAGGTTAACTGCAAAATAGAAAAATAACAACAAAAACAAGTTAGGTATTAGTTGATTTACATGGTTCTCAAGTACACAAGTAACTTTAAATTTCATCTTATCATTTTCAACCATATTATTCAATTTCCTTGTATGGTCAAAGACATTTCAGTTCAACTATCTACACATTTTACATCCTAAGGATTCTTCACTACTAATATCATCTCAAAGTACTGCTACTGTTATTATGACTTTAACTCGTAAAATCGTTCACTATATCTGTGTATGTATTACATATGCGTTTACATATACATGGAGCCCTCATCAAACGCAGAACAAATATAAACTTTCCACGTAAAGCTGTTTTATGCACACATAACTACTCTATACATGTGAACATGTAACCATGTAAATGAAGCATCAGGCGCAATGCTCCATCTTATGTATCGACTATGTGAGCAATGTATAATATTATGATGATGCGTGGTAGTATAATTCCTAGAGGAGAGAGAGAGAGAGAAAGAAGAGGAAAGAGGGAAGAGAAGAAGAAGCCAGTGTACTGCGTGTCAATGGCTTTAGATGAACGGCCTTGACGGGCCAACCTAAACATATACTACATCAATGTTCCATACAACGGAGAAGATGTGTGCTCTTCATCTCACACCGTTTGAATGAATTGCAACCACCACAATATTTATACGTTTAGAATATAGATAACTACTTCATTTAAATACATAATAATATTCACAACAAATATGTAACATTTTACATTAATTTATATATTATTTTTCTCCTTACTTTATTTACTACAAAATTTTCTACACTTCTACCTTCTACACCATACACCTGTATAATTAACAAGTTTATTATTAAGTTTGGTCCCTTCATCTCATTGTCAATTAGTACATGCCTAATAGTTATGTAAGGAACCTCCAGTTCCAGCCAATGAATGAATGAATGAATTTATTATTATAGTAAGAAGCTACACTATTCCTTTTCATTGGGTTAATTGCAGTGCAATATATACATATGCAAAACAGGGAGCAATTAAAATACAGTACTGGAATTATTTAGAGGTTACCTAATTTCATTGTTATGATAATTAATAATTAACATGGAAAAATAAAACTTCATAAATCATCCTTTTTAGTAAGTTATACATGATTGTAGATACACGTGTTTAACTATTTGAAGTTTATGACTATGCCACATGTCACTTTGCCTTGTGTATGTTAAATCAATCCTCAAGCTAAAGAGAAGACAATCCTTTATTGATTTACATTATTGTGACACCACATGATGATCTCAATTTACGAGATCCTCGTCAATATAAATCTGTCACGAGATTGTCAAGTGGAGCAAAATATAAACACAAGTGCACTGTGTACATACATACATACATACATAAGAACTTTATCTTTTTTAAATGACTGTTTCATTCATAAATTAACAAGTCCGAGTACACATGTATAGTGTGTACATTTTTGTACAAAACCTTTTAAAGCACGCATGAATTTACGTTTTGGTTGTACGTTGTAATGCATAATATACTACATACTACATACAGTATATTATATTATATTGCACATAGCATGTAGCTAACTATGATATTATGATTTATTATGCACTCCTTCTATAAAACTTTGCATTTCTTTGTTTGACTCTAAACCGCAAGTGCATATAAATATGCAATGTTTTTAATAACAAATAAATAAGGAAAAAAATCAACAGAAATAATATATTCCATTATATATATCTGCTACCCAAGTTCATGTCATTTCATTAACACTACTAGGGATAGTTCCATCAAAAATATTTTAACTGCAATTAAATGAACGTCCAGAGTACCGATAAAGGCATTCCATTCTAAGGAAGTATAGCTTGTATAGCTTTAGCTCATCCTATATGTTAAAATAATCTGTAAAGAAAGCGATGACCGCTTGTGAGTTCATATAGCATAAATATATATGAAGGAGCATCGTATATCGTATAGAATTAACCTGCTTCTTCATCACCTCTTCAAGTCATTCTCCTTTACTTATTTACTATGACGTATGTTTTGGCTACCGTAGAGTCTTATAGTGTAGAGTAGAGTTGGAAGATGAGAGAGTTGGAGTTGAAAATCAAGGAACACACAGTACCATAATGCAAAATTAAATAAGCCAGACAGAAAGAGATGAAAACTTGAAGCAACTGTAAATTCATCTACTCATGGTACACAAACCAATTGCTTGTGGTTTAATAAATACAAAACACAAAGAACTTGGTGGTTGGTTCACGTTAAAAATAATTTTCAATTCCTTTACAGGATTATTTTCGAGGTAAAAGTTGTGCATAAAAGAACGTATGATATTTTATTACGGCATAAAATTCTTTAAAACATGCTTTGTTGACCTTTCTATTTTTTTTTTTTTTGAAAAAAACACACTTCATACTCAATGGACATAAATTTTATCATTATTGTTATTATTTCATTTCCATTCCTTGTTTTTATAATTTATTTATAGTTATTATTTATGGTTTTAAAAATAATTTATCCATCATGATACATAATCATTTTATCCTTTAAAAGTCTTTCTACATTTACTTGTAATGGAAACCCCGATAACAAATGAGATTTATAACTTCCTTCATCTTATATCGGTATCTAGCAGCTATAAATATTATATGCACAACAATAAAAAGGTATCACAAACATAAATAAATAGCCAAATATTAATCTTGTCTCAGCATTCTTTGTTACATATAGACCTTTGAATATTGAAATAAAGGCTACCATAAGCAATTTCCAAGTTGTTTTTTCGACGTCACCTCCATCGATAGAAATACCCAAAGATAGAATAAAGTACAGTTAAGTGTTTAACTGCAATTGACACTCTTCAGTCATAATGACAAATATCAAATTAAAGTAAGCACAAATGTGCAGTAAACAGTAAAGTAAACTTATTTGACAAATTATAAAACTTACTCTTGGTTGGTTTTGAGTTTTGACAAAGAAAAAAAAAAGAATATCAGAGAAAAGAATACAATAGTCAAAGACAATCATGCAAGAGCAAAAGATGACGTATTTCTTTTTAGATTAGGACAGAAAAGTCCGTACATCATGAGAGGGCCTATGGGAGCTCAAACTCAATGTATTATTATACAGGCTTCCGTGCTGTATTATGTTTTTCCCACACACAATATAAGTACATTACAAAGTTATATTAAACAATGTAGCATGTTCATCAAAACTCACTAAAATAGGAATTACATATATCTCAACTCTGAAAGTATCGAAATGTATATCATATACATTATTCTGTACAAATCTAGATATTTTCAATAACACCAACTGAGCACTCGCCTGGACAATGACAATATTTTATGGTGACACGAAAGATTACTTTGATATGAGTGGTCAATAAACTACATGATAATAATATGATGACATGTTTTGTAACATGCACATGCATCTTTCATCATCGCAGGAAACATATACACGAGAAAAAGTTTCAACTCAAATGCGCTTTTCTAGTATTTGTTCTGGATAGAAATACGTTTCAGGAACAAACGGCATAATAACAAGTGATTTGAAGTACATTCAAAACATTTGAAATATTATTCCAATCACAAAGTTATTTACCAAAGTAAGCTATAAATGCAAGCGTCAACAAAATATATATATAATACAGCGACACCGAGATTGTCAAAATTCAAACATATAAAATTAAAATAAATCTTGCTGAATAAGCATGTTTTTGACAAATTAAAAAATACTAGTACTAATACTGCACAGTGCATTGCCTTATGTACATACATGATTAGAATACTTAATAAAATAATTTATTGTACAAGTACTTGGGCACTAGGATTTATTTTAGTTATCATTTATTAAAAATGCAACGTATTATTATTATTATTACTGATATTATTAGTTGATAAAACATTCCATGCATTTGAATAATAACAATTTTGTTTTTGCTGTTACTAAACTTTGCAGAGTGTGTATATGTACATGTATATACATATCTATGGACGTGATAACAATGTCACTATTGATTATGACTTTATTGAAAAATGAAAGATAGTACGTAGTTAAATCTTTTTACTATTTATTAAACATTCACCATTTGACATTAGCAATAATTACTTCCTTGTTTATTTTATACTCAGACAATACAAGCTTCAATATTATACTGTTTTCTCAACGTAATGAAGCATATATATATATATATCTGAAAAATAAACATTGCGGGATTAACTAAATGAAAAGCTGCCAATCTTTATGAATCATTTCATAAGCCAGTGGGTGGTTAAATTCCACTACGTCTAAAGTTTGAAGCATGTAATATAAACTGCTAATATTACTTGGAAAATGTTGGAAAACTATAGAGAAGAAGTAAAATGAGAATATTTCTTTACTTAAATTTTCAAGAGGTCTCAAGTTCTTTAAAAAATATAGACAAAGTATCCTTAATCCTCAACTACGGTGAAAAAAGATAAGCTTCTATTTTCCAAAAAAGTTCCAATATAATAATAATAATGATAAAGACTGAACGACTGGATTTCTCTTAAAACAAAGAATACTCTGGCGCAACCAGAAGTATTTTTCAATGGAAGTAATAACACTGTGTAGTAATGTTAACGTAGAACTCCTACTGACACACATTTTGGAATTTCGGACACCGGTATCGGTAGTCCATCGAGACCAATAGTAGAAATGAATGTAGCTTCAGCGGTGGCGGTAATGGCAGAGAGTATAGTAGTAGTCGATGAAGCTCTTTCTATGTATTCTGACCCAATTCGGTGTCCTGTTTTTCATTTATGCCTTTCTCCTTCCACTTCCACTACCATGTAACCACCACCACTAGCACTCTTGTTTCCATGTTCCATGTACAACGTACATGGATGCATGCATGTTCACTGCAACTGTAGAAGAAAGCATACAAGGACAAGTCATGTAAACAGTAGACGAAAAATGAGGACCCTGTATATAAAAGTCAGAAACCATATTGCCATTCTTTAGCATGTCATAATACAAAAGGAACACCATCACGCACAGCAACTGAATACAAACATACATACACAGATTCGAATATGCCCAATGCTCATAAATGTATACATACAACTGCAGTACGACTGCTTTTACTTTTTGGATTGTGGATACACTCAGAGTTACCGGGAGAGTTAATGTAGGACAGACTGAATTGAGCTCTTGATATTGCAGTTACTGTTGGACCTTTTATTTCATGGAATTCAAACACTCACATACAGCTCACATTGTGTCACATTAAATGTTGAATGCCTACAATTTCTCAACAATAATAATAATTAATGAAAATAGTCAAGCATTAGGTATTTTATATGAGGCCAAGTCCTTTTGTTTTTCTAGTACAATGAAACACTTTAACATGAATAAATGACTATTAGTTATCAACCATCAACCATCACTTGCATGTAATAATAATAATAATATGCAATATGTAATTCTTTCGTGGTACTGTGGTTCTTGATGTAGATTCAGTCCATATAGCTGATAAAACCAAACAAAACTTCCTTGTACTCACAATTTAGAAATTAAAAAAATGTTTTTATTTCATTTCCTAATCTTTATATTTCACTTCACTAGAATCTGCTTTCCAAATCAAAAGTTCCCCTCCATAACCTCATCTAAACCATAACTGATAATACGAATATTAATTATGAAATATATTCATGTAGTATGTATGCCCATGGAGCATAGTGTGTATCGGACAAAAATTATTTGGTTCATTCTTTACTACAGTCTACTGTCTCGCCTGATATAGTACATGGACATTTTTTATTTTATTCGGTTACTCCATTATTTCGTAGTCTTTCGATCCCCTTTTCGACACAACTGTATAATGTGTAACAAGGAAAACTGTCTGAAATCTGAAGGTTTCCAGTCATGTATTTATGTACAACAAAAAGATACCCTAAAAATTAATGGAATCAAATCTTGTCCTCTTGTAATCATTCTATGTAATATCATTTGTTTTTCCTGAAGCAATATGATATACACATCATCAGAACACAACTCTTTAGTCTAGGCCATTCTTTTTACATACTAGACAAACATATTCAAAACTATAGAACAAGTATTAAATACAAAAGAGCTTTTACGCAGTTATTTTTTATTCTAGGTAATTTTGAATCACTGATTTACTTTAAGATACACAAGTTATTCCTTATTCACTATTCACGTATTTACAACATGACAATAGTCAACGGTAACTTTAGTATTTAGATTAAAAAAATGATAGGATTGTAAACTAAAACAATACAAATAATACAATACAATACAACACCTATAATATAAATGTACTATTATCATCAAATGACTGTGGTAGATCATACATAGAATTTGAGCCCCGCTATATGTTACCAATATATTTAGGTATAACTAATAATCAAAGGCACAAGCCCAAGAAAGAAGAGGATGTAACTTTTATAAGTGATACACTGACGTACAAAATACAATACAATTACATACGTGTATAAAATATGTAACAATATCTAGGTAATGAAAGAGAAAATAGTCAACAAAAAAAATGTTGTAAGTGGAAATTTTGATTTTTTTTGAGGTCAAAGACTGATTTTGTCTCTCTACATAACCTGGTACGCATGCTCAGAACTCATTACTATTCATTCAGGCTTGAACATTGCACACTCCACACCGTGCATGTTGTATGTGTATAAAGTATAACAATATTATCCTCTCACCAACTTGCACTTTTTCCTCATACGCCAAAATCAGAGCTCGTCGTACTCATAATACAAATACAGGAAAATGCATTCACACTTCAAATAATTAGTGAGGGAATATGTGACATACAACATAAAAGGATTAAAATTACATAAATATTTAATTCCCAGCTAAAACATAAAGACTCAGAGTCATATATTTTACCAAGGACTCGGGAGATTTCCAACTACAAAACAGACAATCAACTCACTCTGTACATTTTAGATTAACTGTTAATGTCCGTTTCAACTGAATATGTCTGCTGCCTACCTCTGTTCTGTACCTCTTCTACTACACATAATGTACATTTCTTTGTAAACTTTGTTTTCATATCATGTTGAACTTTGTAAACTGTACACTCTAAATAATATTATTTAAAAGATTAAAATTCTTGTTGTTTCCTCTATGTAAGTTTCCAAGGGAGAAAAGAAAAGAATCAAAATATTTACTTAAATAAAGATTAAGAACATTGTAAAATTCATAATAATAATAATTATTATTATTATTGATAAGCACTCTAGCTCATAGCTGCTTGATAGATAAATTAAAAAAAACCACATGCTATATATTATATCCGTTTTATCTATAAATTTGATAAATAGGCATAATAAACTTTCTTTATACTAGAAAAAATATTTACATAAATCCGTTCATTGAAATGGTACAAGTTAAATATTTTCTACAATCCTATTTAGTGTACATGTAAAAACAAAATATCAATATATTTTAAAAGGACAACTAAACTGTACTGGTAAAAATAACTTGTTATCATTATTTAAATTCATATAGGCGTCATGAGCATGATTCATACTTCATATTCCACTGTTCTGCATATAATCAGATTATAATTTATTTTATGAGATTTACAAAATATTATCCCTTTTTACAATCAAATATATACACATGTACATGTACACGTAATCTGAATACTCGTCTAGAAAGTCCAGACATTCTTCGTCACTATTCAAACTCTGCCTTGTTTACAATAATTACTCAAAGTACGTTCATGATCAATAAAAGACTTAGAAAATTGAAAACTTGCAAACATGTCAAACGTTTCATTTGACAATGTCAAAAGTTTCACTTCTTCTTTTACATAAATACAGCATCCGTAACGTAATATAGTGAAAAGGGAATGCATAAAATTTAAGTATAGTTTTAGTATTATGTACAAGGAGTAGACTTTCAGAATTGATCCAGAACCTCAAAAAAGTTGTACACACAAAATAACTTGTAAAAAATGACAAGTTTGTGTCAAATGCATTTACAAGTACAGAATTTGAAGAATTTAAAACTCAATGACTAAGATTGAACAAACCTCTTAAAATCCTCAGGTTTCAAATAAAAGAGAAAATTTACTAATTTAGATAAACTGCACATACTCCAGTTCCAAATATTTAAGGCTCAATCCGGTGTAAATTCAGGCTTGTATAATTTGACTACTCCAAAATCCAGACCCTTTTCTCTCTTCCTACATACACAAGTGTTCTACATATTAATACCACACAAGTAGTAAAAATTTGACTGTGATATATGAAAGGTTTACTGTATGAACGGTAAATATTGTCCATTGACTGATTATACAAATAAAGTTTGGAGTTCTGGAGGAAAAAGTCAATATCAACTCATGCTTTATGATTTACAGCTCGTTTTGATAAAAGTCAGAAAGTGAAACCTTGCACCTATCATCCATAATGTATACAAATCCGTTGTGTTTTTTTATAGGTAAACGACAAATTCATCTCTCATATCATATGTAAAATTTACAAGGGACAAGTGAATATTGAATATGTCAAATGAACTTGACTTTGTACTTTTATGTACATTGTATGTACAACATGGAATATTTTCCCTTTTAACCATTGTCCAGGAGTACAAAAGAAACGCATATATACATTTTAGCCTCAACGGATATTTGCATGAATGTACAATTAGGAAATTACATTTCAAAGCGTTGCATACATTCAAGTCCCAATCCTAATCCTGTATTATAAAATGTATAGCTTTGAAGTGGAATTTATTTGTGTTATTTATTATTTTTGTGTACAATTTTCAATGATAATGTAATTTTTGTTGCAATTTTGTATACAATTGAGTAAATTGACTATTAGACCTACCAGTGTGTTAGACCTCACAATTTACAGTACAGTGTGTGAGTGTGAGTATGAGTACTTGTGTGTAGAAACCACGTCTGCACTCTGTATATACATGGAGCAACGTTGGGATTGATTTGATACAAGCGAGAGAAGAACAAACTTGAGGACTATCTCAATGCTGTAGTTATTGCATGGAAAAAGTCAGTGGAAACGGTCTAATGCTTCGAGGGTCATTGACTACTATTCCATGCAAACACACTCCAGCCACCGTATATATACAATATACAATACACGCTCATCGTACACCTATCCACTTTTTAGTATCAAGAATGAGAATTACTACAAACTACAAACTGGCTACCTTTAGTAAGAGAGTACACACACACACATCCTCACTTACACGCATATCCATGTCCACCATATATGTAGAACTTCTACGCAAACCACATTTAGATGTATACAAAATGCACACACACACTCACACAGAATAATGCAATAATAATACTTTCTACAAATTTCAAGCATATATAGCCTTTAATAAGGAAAGAAAGATGTTCTGATCGGGCATCCAACTCCAATAAGGAATTCAGTATTCCACCTGTATATTTTTTTATCGAGTTCTATTCTATAACTTTCTACTAACTACTAAAATATCTGTTATTTTTCCATATTCCCTGATATATTTTTTACAGTATTTCGGTATCAAGTTTAACGTTGAACCGCGTAAGAGATAAGGAAGAAGCTACGAGTAATACAATAAACAGGCAGTAGACATTTTTGAAACTTGAAGATTTAACTTTTTGATCACGTTTGAGGGGGTTCCATTAGAATAAAAATGCATTCTATCACCAGTAGAATCATTAACCTGAAATGATAAAATATTGAAACATTTTCTACGAATATGAATATTGATCATACAAATAGATTAGTTGTTCATTTACATGAAAATAATAGAAACGGGGAATGCCCATTGGCACCTGTGTGTATGTCTATGTACAACAACATTTTCTACACAACTTTTCCCAACGTCAACAGACATCCCATACACAGTAATTCTAGTTAAATACTGAAAGATGAGCAAAAGACCAACGTTTTTAGAGAGAGTGCACACATACTAACATAACATATAGCATAATATAATGCATAATATATACATACACTCACACACATGTGCTCTCTGCACTGAGCTCAAACCGGCCGTATATACGCCTCCTAATTTTTTTTCCACGTACAAAATATATACATGTGTGTGTGTGTGAGTGGTTTTTGCACGTTCTTATAACTTTATATTATACTACAATATTATAGCATAAAAGCAATCTTCTTTCTGATTACCTACACACACATACACACACACAAATACGTACAAAGTAGGAACCTAATACCTAATACACCTATGTGGTCGTACAAATGCATACAAAACTTTTATATTTTATACATTAGACCTGTCTGTTTGTCTGTATACTGTATATACTGTATGTATCATCATATGCATGTGGAAGTACAGGATTCACTCATCTATTCAATTCACTCCCAGTAACAGACCCAACACACATGAAAATGATACATAAAGCATAAAGTTGTCCATACATATAGGATACACGTAGAAAGTGACTATATAGACCATGTCTGACTGTCAGTACTCAATTCGTACTTCGCTCTTTACAGTCCGAGTTATTGGCTCCTCTACTTTATCTATGTTACTTTGTGTTGTTCAACTCTCTGGTTGCCTTTTTTATTATGTTGTGATGAGATCGACATCTTCTTTATAGTCTCTCTTGGGTTCCAACAAACTTGTAGTTTTGAAACAAGAAAATGTCTAAATATGTCTTACCATGTAACACAATACACAACATATATACACTGTGCAGTAATGATACACTATAATATAATATAATATCAGTCATCAAATGAAAGCATTCGACCAACACAAACTTAATGAGTATAACCACATTGATGATTACCATACTGTTATTTGTAACATGGAGAATAGTTTTATTTCCCTCAATTTTTTTTTTTACTGATTTTACTTAGAGTACACTATTTTATATTAGGATATGCTGCTGTTTTATTCTCTTATTTTAAACTAATAAAACAGTATACTGCAGCGCAGTTGAAAAAGAAAGAATTGAATCATTATGATTTATTTAAAATATGAGCAGGATATTAAATATTAAACAATAGAGAATTATGAATCTTGCACGAGTACTTTCTTTCATCTATTCAAGGCAGAAATGACCTGTTATGGCATGTTTTATAAAAAGGGAAACTAATCACTTGATGACAAAAGTCATCATTCCCTATCAGCACTAAGCATATACAAAAGCTGTCTTCTGGAAATGGACTCCAGTGTCTTTGTACCA
The DNA here is from genome assembly GCA_019776565.1 of Sminthurinus signatus. Taxonomy (NCBI): domain Eukaryota; kingdom Metazoa; phylum Arthropoda; class Collembola; order Symphypleona; family Katiannidae; genus Sminthurinus; species Sminthurinus signatus. The sequence continues at coordinate 8,266 of JABASP010000052.1, read as the reverse complement.
TGTACAATGTACATTGTACATTCAAATATACAATATACTGTAGTAAAATACACATACAAAATAAAAGGATCTAAGATATAGATATAAAGACTTTCCTTCCTCGTCGCCAGTTTAAAAAAAGTACAGACTACAGGAAGCTCCATCATCATCGTCACCGGATTACACTTGGGTACTTTTTATCATCATCTACTGTGTACTTATAAGTTTAGGAAACAGTAGGAAATATTTTGACATTATTACAGAGAATCCTCGGCTAATTTCATTTTAAAGAATAAATGTAATATTGATTTTATCTCACTGAGCTATCCACGTTACACTTTTACTATAAACAGTAAAAATTCATGTCGCGTAACTACCTGGTCTATACCATACCATTAAAAATGGGACTGATTTTTTTTTAAAAGGTTCAATTGCTTCCAATTGAAAGAGATTTTACCTTTTCTTGGATCTATATTCTACATAAAATATAAAAAACTACTGTATTATATGTATAAAACAGAAAAGTTTATGTATATGTACACCTGTTTATGTACAAGTTTATCACAAACAGGCTTAAAAAATAATGCAAAGAGTATATATATACAAGTAAAAAGGCCCGTCAAATGACGGGAATAAAATGGGCTTCTTAACAAATCCGTATCCGTTGTGCGAGAATCGTTAGATTTGCCAAACTTTAGACATTCAATGTTTTTAAAACGGTGGCTACCATATTGGGCACAGCTTCCTCTGTTTTATTTAAAGCGTTTTCTCTTAGCCAGAGTAATAGCCATTTCTCTAGGGTTACTCCGACCGTCACGCCACCGGATACGGATTTTATTAGGGGGTAGATTATTATTGTTATTATGGAGAAAGGCAACTGGTGAAGAAGAAGAAGACTAACAAAGTATAATGTTTTCCTTGGTGAAGGTTATTTAGCCATGTGAGGTCATTCCACTACAAAAGTGACTACAGACACAAAAGAATCCAGACTTTATGGCTTACATACAGAATACAGAGTACGAGAGGAAAAGCAACATTCATGTGTATATAGTATATAGTCAGAGACCAGAAACTCATTCTTATCCTGCCGTTGATACGCGCTAGTACTTGTATGGTATATTACCATGATGTATACATGTAGCTTTTCAACATTCAAGTGCAATCAAATTCATTTATAATTCTGTGTGTACTGTATAATATATTGTGCATGTATAACTTTTTACTTTTTCTTTTTTACTTCTATTACTATCATTTTTCTGAAAAAAATAAAATTTGAATTCTGGATAAGTGTGAAAGGCATCAACCCAATCACGCTTATGTATGTGTTCAAGACATTAAAGATTTCCTTAAAAAATAATCTATGTGCTCATATACATTTATGATTATCGTTTCTTATGGCTTTTACACAAACACAAAATCCAAGTACAAATACAAAACTAGAAACAAAGTACAACTCCTAAAGTTAACATCAACTTTATACATACAAATTGACAACACTTTAATAATCTAGTGTAATATTGAATCCCTAAAAAGATGAAAATAATGTATGAGTTGTATTTCACTTTTTTCCACATTTAGAGTAAGAAAAGTTTGACTATATATTATCATACGTTTAGTATTAACAAGTTACATATTACATGCACCACAAACTCTACACAGAATGTTCAAAAATATAACAATGAGGCTTGTGTAATCCATTGTATCATATCGTAACAGCATATAACATTTTAACAGGGAATTCTCAGGATCTATTTCATATACAAATCACCAAGACTTTGGCTTTATATTCGTCATATTTGTATTGAATGCATTTTTGCTATAATAATATATAATGGCTCAATAGATCAATCATCCATATAGGAAGAAGGGCCGATTCGTGGAAATATCTGGAAACTCTATACTTTAACGAGTTAAAGATTATACTTAAGTTCATGTGTACGTGGGCCTGCCTGTCTTAAACTCTGGCTAAGACCTACCACATCAACACCTTCTTCCTAAAGTATTACATGTTTAGTAGTATAAGGGAATGATAATTTTATTCCATTTATCAACCGTAAGCCATTTTTTTCATATAATACAGGACCATCGAACCCCATCACCATCATCAACAGTCAGTCAAGAGCAATCTTCAAATGTCTTTCAACCACCTCCTCAGGCTCTATGGACTTTTTTTAACTAACATTAGCTCTGCCTCTTATGCTATCCTTTATCTTCTTTTACATTTGAATCTGTACTCTGTATACAGCTGTACATAATATAATAGACGTTTACTTATTGCCAAAAATGTGAACTACTTTAACTACGGAAATTGAGGTAGGTTATTATTCTAAAACTACATTTTCATAACTTAAAGAATTAATCAATTATTATTATATGCAACATAATATGTTTTAAAATTCAAAACTTATGTCATGTACTTGTACATGTTTACACGTGTACGTTTTTTAAAGTGTAAATTTTTACAATTGGACTAAAATTTAAACGTTAAAATATCTGTATAGTGATAAAGCCTGGAAAGCCATGTGGTTGTATGTATACTAATTCTGCTTGTGTACACAAAAATGTTATTTATTTATTTATTTATTTTCATTTATGAACCAGCTTCGCTTCTAAAATTTAACACCATATGAAGAGTAATATTATAGGAAAGAACTAATAAAGGTAATGACTAAAAACTACCAGATGTTCAACTAGAAAAATAAACTTTTTAACTCTCTTCTCCATCTTTCTTCATCATTCAAAATTTAGTATTTGTTTGCTAAACGTATGCTGTGCACTGTACACCAAAAAGATCAAATAATTTCCCTATACACAAGTGTCATATTACAGTGGAACAGCTTATTTAAACTGCATAACTAGAAATCACAAGAGTACCAGGAATTAGGTTGGTGCTTTTATTACATAAAGTCAAACAGAAATACATCAGAGTCTCCTTTTCCCATCTACCATCTACATACATCACAACCCGGTCAAATAAATAAATATATGTACAAAATGTACATATATGCATACAATAATAACTTCATTCCGAGTACAAAGAAAATATTATGACTTTACAAGTCATTTAACAAAAAAAAACTTTTTGTTTTAAATGAATGGGGTTTCTTGGTGAACAGTACAGTATTAATTTCAACTGTGGAAAAGTTATGTTCCAGATATATATTACACTGAGAGTAAGGGATATTGCTGTTTACTGCATAGATATTATTTGGTGATATCGTAAGCAAGTTTACAAGAGAAATCCGTAGACAAATGATCATCGGAGAAGAAGAACGTCAAAAAAAACGTTGCCGTTGCTTATCACACACCATACCATGACATGGCAAGTCTACTACAGAAACAACTACTACCCAAAAAAAATAATAATACATACATTAATGTAACAGTGAAAATCCTTTAACTTGCTCCAGCTTCCACCAACTAACTAGCCTCAAACTAGAGCAAACAATATCATGTATACTTAGTACTTAGTAAGTACAGTACATTAAAACAGTGTGTAAATTTTCCAAGCTTATGACAAGTGCGAGTACATACTCAGTAGACTCAAGCATACATACATAACTATACATTTATGCATGTACTCGAAAAAAATACTCTACTACTTTGAGTACATTGTATCGTTATTAAAGACTAAAAAAAAGCCACATGAGAAGATTTAAAGTTCGTTTTCCTTTTAACTAAAGAAGTACAAGAGACTAGAAAAAGATGGGAGACAAATCCAGTGTGTAATATAATGGACGAAGAAGGCGAAGAACAAGAAAAAGAAGACGACGTACATACTAAAGCTTATGGCATATAAACATAGAAAAGGCAGTTGAGTCTAGGTTAGTTTAGCTCAAGAGAGAGACAGAGAGCGAGAGAGAGAAAGAAAGATAGACTTTGCTAAGTGTGGTAGTGAAAAACGTGTAAGTGAGAGAGACACCACTGAGAATGCATTCTACATGTATATACGAACGTTCTTTCGACTACCATGTATAAGCGAAACTCACAGTCAGTCTCACAGCTTACAGCCAACGGGATTTGATCGGGTCAATGTCTCTCGAGGAACACAGAGTGAGAATGCCGGCAACAACAAAAAAATATATCTACAACTGCCCAAAATTATTCGATATTAAATAAATACAATGGAACTCTTGAAATTTAATCTAATTAACATTCCTCCAGTTCATTTTACTTGCATTTCTATAATATATTATTAAATATTTGACTACTTGAATAAGGGAAAACACATTAAAAATTTTAGCCTAATTTTACTTTCTATAATATTATATAATAATCGGCATACTTTAAGTGTAACGGTACCTTCATATTTTCATAACTCATCACCTCTTTATTAATAAAAGAAAGGAATTTTCAAATTATACTGTACTGTACATATATTATATTATAATGTGTAATACCTTCACAATCACTTTTAGTCTTTTAGAACATAATATTATTGTATATTATTATTTTAATAGTGCTACAGTCTTTTTCTGTTCATACTTCATACCCAAAATTACAACACACACATTCCTACATAAATTTCTTGTACACCATGCAAATCATTTATTTACCATTTCTCTCCGTGTGTAAAGCATTTATAGGTATTTGAAATAGATAAACCTGGTAAGAAATGAAGGAGGAAAACATAATGTCATCCATCAAATAAATATTTAAGCTATAGAATTTAGTTTGTAAAAAAACCCGTACAGTAGCTGTCCATCTTGTTTTGTTAAGAAAAGAATTTATGTATTCAGAAAAGTCAAAACGTGAATATTTCCCCCCTGAGACATAATAATACTGTAGAACTACACACAAAATACAAAGACGAGAGAAGGAGAAAGGGAGAGAGCTGTACGTTTTTATTTATTCAAACCTTTATTTAATTACACGGTATTATTTTGACAAGTTTTAATGTTGTGATGATAATGTGCTTTCAACTTCTTTGCGACTTCACTGTGACTTGTTTTGTTTTAAATTAAATATTACACTAAACAATTTTGTTAGTCCTCTTCATATATTATACGAAACAAAAAAATATATTCCCCAGAACCAGAACGAGTACGCTTTCAGATTTAATGGATAAGGCAAGTTTAATACTGATGGAGTCAAAAGTTATGGCAATACTTGTTATCGTGTACAAAAATACGTAAACTGCATTTTATATATAATGTATGAGACGAAATTTGAGCTCTAAATATTATATAGCTTAGTAATAATAATAATAATAGTAATAAACAGTTAAGATATTACGCTCATCTGAAATGTAATTTAATATATAATATATAAAGTTTGACACGCGTCTCTCTCTCCCTTTTCTACTGTACACTGTAAAATAATAAGTGTAACATGTATAGCACATACAGATAAATGAGAGAAAATGTCTAAAAACTACTTATAGCCAAAGTATAAAAATACATATCTCTAAAATGCATCGTATTCGTATCATGTTCCCATATTAAAACTTGGCTTGTTACGCATATCAAGTCTCAAATATCTTTAAAAAAATTATTCCTATTCTTAAATAAAAAACAACTCGTGTTTTTCTTTGAAAAAATAAAATAAAGAAAAAAACGATTGTGAATTACTTCTCTACACATACAAAATGATTAAAGGGCGTCCATGTATCAAAATACAAAAACACAAACACAACAAACCAATAATAACGATACGGATTAGGTGAATTGTGAGAGAGTACTCATCAAACTTATCCAAACTTAAAGTCCGAAGTTTGTTTACATTGATATTTTTTGTAAAATCCCGTCGTAGGATTAGTCATCGTTCAAGATAAAAATGAAGGAAATGTATTAAAATTTGAACACTCAAATATCTTAAGTAGATTTAACTCCCGACCTAAACTTTTTTAACGTTACTCTAAGTATCTAAAGCCATTTGTATGTTTGATATACTAATAATACTAATAATCTATATTATTATTCTTATTATTATAATGAAATAATGCCTTATGGATAAAAGGGTTTGAGCTAGTTCTGAAAAAAAAATACCAACCTTGTGGTCTCCCGGCAAGTAAGCCACCGGGATTGTTAATCTCTTCATGTATTATTTCCAAATCATCGTCATCCACGATTTCGTCACCTTCCCCCTCAAAATAACCACTTTCGTGATCGGATTGCATACCCATTCTATGTCCGTGATTGTCCATTTATGAAACACTTAAGAGTACCCGTAGTTTAACAACAAGTAAGTAAATAAATAAATAAATAACAAGATAAACTGACAGTTGATAATACGATGGAAAATCCAAAAAGAATATAAACACAGTGATGATTAATATTTCACCACAGTCACACTATATATTTTTCTATATTCTTCAACTATTTTAATTATTATACGTTTCAAATTTCCGGGTAATCAATATTCACATAAATAGGTGTATGTGTGTGTATGTATCAAGGTATCACTTTTACAAATTAACTGTAAATATTACGCAGATGTCACAAACACTAATTTTTTCTTTTCAACAAGTATATATATATAAAATATACAAAAAAAAACAACACAAAACAATTCAAGACTGTAAATGCATACAATCTCAATGTTATTCCAATTTACACAGTACACTTTCTGTGTAATGAAACTTTTGGTATTTTGTTGTGTTGTTGAGAGCCGTGAATAATAATTGAAACAAAAACAGTCAGTTCAATAATAATGGTTGGAACTGCTTATAAGAGCAAGATAGAAGCCTTGGAATTAAAATATTCAGGGAATTCAAGACCACTGAATTCCCGGGAATAGAAACAACAACGCTCAGTCAATTTCACATTTAGTAGTCTGTTCTATTTAATATTTTCAAACTTGGTTATCCAGCTTCAAAGAACGTACTGGTACCGACAGAGAAATTCATGTGAAAGCACAAAGACTTCATCCTTCTAGGAAAAACTGTTTAATTTTTCTTTCTCTTTCACTCTCTGTAAGGTATATATTATACAGTTAGTCAAACACTAAATGTGACAACAACAGTCTCTATAGTTGACAGTCCAGCACAAAATATTTTTTTTTAGACTTTAGTCAACAGTTCTATTTCGGTCACTTTGTAGTATTCATATGTGTCTATATGAAAATATTGCAATCATTTAAATGATTTCCTAAGATATCCAGTACCAAAAGAGTTATGCAAATAGGCACACAGGGAAAAAAGTTTTCCTTCATTCACTAATATTTCCAATGTTTTTTCTTCACAAAATATTTTTCAGTTTTTAGAAAATAAATTTCTTTTGTATATTATATATATTTCGATCACCACTGAATTATGAATGGTCATGTATCCACATTAAGTATGTTTAATAGCCGCTGAATTGAAAATACAACTGTACTCAATACGTTGTATGCACAATGACAACAATGTAATAATAATTACGACGAAGAGAAAAAAATATATATTTCATCCAGTTTTCTAACGATAAGACACATCCATAGGCAAAGCACTCAAAACTTTAAGGAACAGTGTTTTCCCCTTGTTTTTGTTACACGGTTAACAGTTACACTTTTAAAAGCTAGATGAATTACATAATTTTTATACAATCTCGATGGATCAAGAAATAACTTTTTATGAATTTGTAAAACCACAAAATTGCGTAAGTTAAATAATATTGTATATGGTTTACACGAAACTTGGTTGTCTTCTTTTAAAAAATTATTTGCACTTTCAAAAATGTTGTTTAATATCACTGTACTTTTTTTTGTAAAAAAAAACCAGAAGTTTACAGAAACAAGGATTGAATATTATGTACTATGTCAACATTGGTTGGTTGGAGCACATGAAAAGTAGTATTGACAAAATCCAAATGCACTGTATACCTCGGTGTTCTGACAGTATCTGAAGGCAACTACAGCTACAGCTGAGGCAACACGAGTTTCAATCGGGGAACGTTGGGGAGTTGCGAGTTGCCAACAACGATACGTTGTAAACGGGACAATTCTCTCTCTCTCTTTCCCTCACTCGCTATACCTCCTTATAACATGCTGGTTATATGTTATATTATATCATTCTGTGTGATGAAGCAACTGTTCGACATATATATATATATATATACTTGGATAGAAATTTCTTATAAAAATAAGAGTTTTCTTCCACTAAAATACAAAATATAAAACTGTACATGTTACACGCAAAAATCTTCCTTTAATATTTTAATACATAAACCATCATCATCTGTGTGAAATAGTTAGTGTAAACATCACATCTCATATAGAGTATGGAAGTGCGTAACCCACAGTTTTTATAATTCCAGATACATAATATTTATTTTATTACCACCTGTAAATAACTTGTATTTTGTATTTT
>JABASP010000051.1:0-103253 GCA_019776565.1 Sminthurinus signatus | reverse complement strand
GAAATGGCTATTACTCTGGCTAAAGAGAAATGGCTATTACTCTGGCTAAAGAGAAATGGCTATTACTCTGGCTAAAGAGAAATGGCTATTACTCTGGCTAAAGAGAAAACGCTGTGAGTAAAAAAGATGAAGCTGCTCACAATAAAGTAGCCACTGTTTTAGAAACATTGAATATCTAAAGTTTCGAAAATCTAATGATTCTGGCACAACGGATACGGATTTGTTAAGAAGTCCATTTTATTCACGTCATTTGACGGGCCTTTTTACTTGTTTCTATACATTCATTTTGATGTAAGTGTGTGTGTATATAATAGGAATAAAAGTACTCTGGAACAAATGTTTAAACCTATTTTACGAAAAAGAATGGAAAAAAGTTTAGTGTAATGGGATATGGAAAGTTTTTAACAAAAAGGAACAGGAAGCACTGCTTAGTTCTTCCAGATTCTTTACTTATACGTTAAGCTTTTCCTTAGTTTTCGAAAATTTTCATAGATGTAGAAAGTGTAAACTCAAATATTTTTTCGAAACATTTATACTGCATGAATACTGTACTATAGGTATTTTAAAAATTATTGTAAATTGTAATGCAAAAGAAATGTTTATTCAAAGTTGTATCAACGAACCGTCTAAAGTCTGAAGTTGATTCAGTTCAACTTTGAAATTCATAATATAGTTTGAGTACAAAATATCGAAAAAGCATACATATATGTAAATACACATACAACATACATTAGTGTAAACTGTTCAGTTATTCTTTATTCAGATAAAATGTTGAAAATCCATTTATAAAAATAGATTTCAAGTTGTTATTTGTTATCCCTTGACAATATTTTACAAGTATTGACTGACGATAAACCTTTTCAAGAGAGAGAGACGGAGAGAATATTACAACTAAAGTAGTGTGTTGTATATATAATATGGTCTCTGTATTACAGATGACAGATTATAGGACGCATGCAGAAAGTGTTAGAAAATAAAAGAAGATACAAAAAAAGAAGGAGTATACACAAAGTTTATTTTTTCTTGAATAAACTTAACGGAGGAAAGAATTGAAGGATTTAGAACGAGAACAAACTCAAAACCCCGGAACTTTTTGCCTTCTTCCAGCTGAAAATCTTTTTTGTACCAAAAAAAAACGGAGAAAGATGTAGAGAGAGAGAGAAAGGAAGAGAGTCGGCAAATACTTGTCTGTACGTTTTTGAAATTGTATACTATGAAGCTATAAGTGCATACGTTTTTTTTGTAAAGTTATATTATTATTATTATTATACAGAAGAGATAGATAGTGTGTGCAGTTTAAAAGTCCTTTTTATACCATCCAAAGGAAAATACAATATTTTAACTTCAAGATACATCGTATACATTGTCCATCTTTTGACTCTTTTTATTTTATTTTCTCTGTTGTTGTACAATATGCAATGTACTACACAACTTTTTTTCTCATACTTACTTGTTTTTCTTTATCTCACTCGTCAAGCTCAAACTACTTTCCCGAGTTCATTTCACTAGTACATTATTTGTACACACATGGAATTTTGTCCTTTGCTTTTCTTGCTCCGTCTAAATGTATGAGGTTATTTTTCTCCATGCATGTTACATTACCTACATATATATATGACATGTGTAGTGTGGACTATTCTTTCATGTTTCACTACTCTTTTTACACTGTAAAAAAATAGAAATAAAAAAACAAGCATAATCATACCAAGACCAACTCAAATAGTTTCAGTATTAAAAAAATCTAAGCAAATAAAAAACAATACAGCGTGTTGTTGTTTTTGCATAAAAAAAACTCAAATATATTATGACATACATGAAGTATACTATTTTGAAGAAAACAAGGGACATTTAAACAGTAGTGAGGTTGTTTTTTTTTACCTACTACACATTCTACATTCACATATTTTTTTTCGTAACCACCAGGATGATCCATATCCTTTTATTACCCACGTCTTTTATTTTGAAATGATTATTTTGATTAAAAGTTTTTTTGTACATCCTTCCATTCCTGCTTTCATTTTGCAAATAAATGGGTAAAATTAGTGTCATTTTGAAAGCTTAAAATATGAAAAGAAAAGCTCAACTCAGATAGGTAAGATAAATAAGAAATTTTTATACATGTAAAGAACTTGAAATTAGAATTAGAATTACAACAAAACCATATGTAACATGTGGTAAAAAAATAGGGGAGAATAAACAAGAAACAAACTATAAAGTTGTGTCTTTTATATTATATTATTATACTGAGCAACGTAGAGGAAAAACCCAAATGGAATTCTTACCACAGACAAAACAGAGAAACAAAGAAACAACACAAAAACAAAACTATAAGCCACACGTAGCAGAAATGTACAGGAGAGAGGAAATAAGAATCAAGTGTTATAAAAATAAGAAAACAAAGAATTTAAAAGTTTTGTAGACGTAGTTAATCTTAAAAGTTAAAAGTTTTTGTACACTACATAGTCTTTGTACTGTAAGAAACTTGCAATTTATCATTCTTTCCTGAAATCTAAACTAGATACTAGATAACTAATTCCAAGTAAGTTTTGGTCTTACAATTTGTATGAAAAGGTACATCTATTCATATGAGTCTATACAAAAACTATGTTCTTGTGTTTATTCCATCTCCTTATTAACTTCTATTGCCGAGTAGGTAGGTATATTCGCAATGCACATTTCACTGATTATTTGCACGAGTTTTTTTGTTTTAACTCAATCTTAACCTTTACTATACTGTAAAGTCGCAATAGCCGTTGAATTAAATCTGACTAAAATTTTTTGTTTTTTAAAATATTTTTTCTACCTCTTGATTTGTAGTCTAGTGTATTTTGATAGAAAATCTGGGTTTTTACCACAGTTCAGGTGTGATAAATCTCGGGAAAGGCTTATTTAAAAAAAAAAAGAACCTGTATTTTACAATTCAGATTTTGTGTGTATAGGATATTGTTAGGATTATTTTCTCCAAAAGTGTATTGTATACATTATACATTATACAATACACTTGGTTTTTGGTATTCGTATTTTCACCTTCAATGTCTACTTTTCCGTTTCCATATTATTATTAAACCGATAAACAAAAGCAGAAGACTTTTCTCTATCATTTATACACATATGTATACACCATTTGTAGTGCACATATTGAAGCTCAACTTGGAATGTTGATTACTGACTACACGGTTCAGAGAATTTCCATCAACGTAATGTCTTTAAAGCTTTGATACATGTATACATGTATATACATAATACATATGTATGCAAATCCTCATGTACATATGGATTGAGGTTTACTATGCAAAATATACAATGTACAACGTACAGCTCATGCAAATACAAAAGTGGTGTTATATATCAGATATTATAATATTAATAGGAATCCCGAGAGACTCAACTTCCTAGTGACTAGTGACATTTTTGAGTGTTACATATATGCACATTGTACACATGTATCTATATGGATAAAAGAGATAAGTATATACATGTGACACTATCAAAATATAACCTACATAATATAGGTACATACATGTGCTTATTACAATTTGTGTGTTTATTGCCTGATCTTGTACAACGGGTAATTTTTCAATCTATTAAGAGTTCCTCTAAAAAAATGTACAGAAAAAAATATATATAAAACACACACCCGTGTAGACAGTAAAAAAACAATTTTGGCACAACTCCACTTCTGGTTTTGCACGTCATATAAAAAAATATAGTACTACAAAGTACAAAGATAAATATCATGGAAACTTTTGTAAGGCTCTTTTGTCTTTTCTCTCTCTCTCTCTCTCTCTCTCTCTCTCTCTAAAATTTCCGATTCAGTAAGTGAGAATTTCCGTAAAAATTCATGAATGCTATTCACTAGCTTAATATGTCTATAGTCTGTATCTGTAGATTGTGTGTGTTTTATACTTGAATAAGGCGATTCCCATTTCCCTTCCCGTATTCCTGTATTTCTGTGTAAACCTTTTGGCTGAGTAAGTAAGTAAGTAAGTATCTGTGGAACTTCCTGTATTCCTGTATAGTGTAAATAAGAACCAACTAGTTGTAGTAGTGAAAGTACCTACTTTATGTTAGTGCTGGAGGTCATGATTCTGGCACCTACTTACTTATTGTACTTGTGCATATGTATATGTATTATTCAAAAGTGAATGAGAATAAATCCATATTGATTTGGATCTGTTGGTGTTGGTGGATAGTGGATGGTGGATGTTGTACACGTATTTTGCTTTTAGATTTAGAACTCGAACTTGGGATTGAAAATCCACACAATATTTCTATACACACATTGTATAATGTATAATGTACAAATGCAAAGGAGACTGTTCAGGGCACACACGTATTACACGCGTGAAGCACACATTTATAAATGTATACTCAGTCATATATTTACAGTGTATAAATACTAAATACATGATGGTACATGAACAGTTCATTTTGTTAACCACTACAAACTACAGTGTACAGTGTAAGCCCACATTTCACTGAACCGAATGTAATGTGAAAGTGCGAATGCATGGGGAATCAGGAAAAATTTATCCTCGAGGAACCAAAAAGACCAAGTACAGGACTACTGAATTCAGTAGAAATTACACCCATGAGCAACCTTTTATTCACTCTCACATACAGACAGAGACAGCCTTCTTGTGTAGTTTGTAGTATGTAGCATGTGTACTCGGGTCTAGTGTCTTGTGTCACAATACAGATATATAGTATCATACTACAAATATCTAACATCTAACATGTTACATGTACAATGTTCAATTATAGCCTTGAATGTTGAATAGTATCACAAGAAAGTCCATTAATCTACGCAATATGTATGCTTGTACATTGTACATTCTACACTGTTTTCTCTATAGGGTTTTACATATTGTCGTAGTGTAGGTGTGTGAATTCATTTCCGTTAAGTTTTCCTCATTCAAGTTCCCAGTTTCTGAGCCAATTTCCCTTGCTTTCATCGACATTATTGTTGATGTGACTGTAGTCTCCTGTGGATGAGGTAGCAAAAAAAACTGGTTGTTTGTCCTTTTCCTCTAATTTTTGTATTTGTGTGTTTGTACTTTGTATGTTTGTAAGTACTTAATTATTAGTGTATATTCTTGTGTGTACATTGTACATATGAGTTTACAATAAAATTGGCATCCGTGTATCACCATGTATACATTCCTTCAAAAATTAAGAATTTAGGATTATACGGACAGAGAAAGACGGAAAAGAAAAAACCCTTGCATGGATTTTACGAGAATAATAATAATAATAGTTATAATTTTATGAGTGTGAAAAATAGGAAATAGGTGAAGAAGAAAGGAAGGAAAAAAAGTAAAAATGATTTGGAGGTGTTTTGTGCATTTAATGTACTCAATACTCAACTCATATCATAATGATGGTGATGGTGATGATAATGATGATAAAATGGTTGTTCTAGAAGGTTAGGTCTATTCAAACTATTCAACAAAATGGGATTATGATGAAAATTACTATAGAATGCTTTAGATAATTATGGACGGGCATACATGTATATTATGTATTTAAATGAGGACATTAGATATGTACATATATAAACATATTTATTCAATAATGTAGATTGTACGTGCGTCGTAATTAAGTTAAAGTTTTGAACGTTTGTACACAATACACAATACTAACAATGTATATATAATGTGTTGTCTATAGGTTATACGCACAGACAAGTTGTGCCAAAGAAAACCCAAATACCAAAGTAAAGTTATTATAAGATTGATCATTCAGAGTTCAGAACTATAGTTCTACACAACCCAAAGGAGTGCATTCGGAATACGGAATACGGAAGTTTTCCGTGTGTATTTTATTCATAATACATAATACAATAAAGACAATATCATATAGGAAGAGAAAAGAGTAGAACGTAGAGGGTATAGAGACAACAGCAACAGAGGAAGCTGAGAAAGGTGGAGAGTGTGTGGGTAATTTGAGGTCTTTTCTGTACAGAAAAGACGGTTTCATATAAAAAACAAAAGGTTTCAAAGAAAAGTTTTCTATTCCAAGTTCATAATTTTGTTTTGTACTATACTACTAATAATAGTGATAATGATGATAATAATAAAGATGACGATGCTATTACATATAGCTAATTGTGAAACACAAGGCCTCGTAGAAATATTATTGTGTTTTATCTATGCAGTGGGAAGGATATAAACAGAATACATCTACAGCATATTTTGTAAATGTGAAGACAGACATATATTCATAGTTTGTAGATATTGTTGTAGGTATTTATGTATGTACATATGTATGTATTTAGTATAGATGTGAGTATTGATTAAAAGACTGAAATCGTTTGTTTGTCCCTTTATTTCCTCTGAGGAGGTTCGACGTTCTTCCTTTCCCAGTACCAGGAAAGGTATAGGCATCAAATAGTGGTTCCCAAGGTTCCAAAGAGATAGAACTATTGATCTAGGATCTAGAATCTAGAGATTCTTGAGGCAGTCAAGAGTTTTTGATCATGGTAGTAAAGAGTAAAGCTCGTGTCTCCTGAATTTCATCAGCTTCAATCTTCAATCCGTTTGAGTTCGTTCAAGTTTTCTATAATACTCAACTCATAGCATTGCACAATCATTTTTTTTTGTTTTTGATCCGTATACGGTTTCCCTTTTTTTTAGTCTCGAAAATAAAAAGGGGAAAGAGCAGTAACCTAACTATGTGTATGATGTATAATCTTATGTTATATAAGTATTTGTAGTCTATACATTTAAAATGAACAGGTTGCAAACTGGTGAAATCACACAGGGCTTTGTTGGAAAAATACTTACTTTTTTAAAAACTTTATACACTTACTTGTATGTAATGTAATGTACATATGTATGATAGCGGCATGATACAATAGGCAAATCTTTTGTAATTGGATAGATAGACATATAGGAATTTCCATTTCTATGCTACATACATATTTGAAATTTTAATCATTCATTCGTTTTTGTCATTGAAAAGACCGGAAAAGATACGATATGTAGAATGTGGAGTGTAGCGAGGAGAGAGAAAGAGACAACGACGAAAAACAAAAGTGCCAAAATGTCTAAATTTCTAAAATGTAGTCAAAGTGCCCTGACATTTTCAATTTCAATCAACAAATGAAACCCAACTCAACTCAACTCAACCCAGCAATTTGAGACTATATTAGTCTAGACTCTAGACTAATATACATTATATTTTGGATCCTTACTACTTTGAGTTTTCGTCACATTTGGAAGTCAGAGAGTCTTCTTAGTTTTTGTAATTAAAAAATAAAAAAGAACGGAACTCGAGTAAAAGTTTTTGAGGAAAGTCATGCACAGTGACACAGTATAAAAAGTTGAGACATTAGCATTAGAACCAACATGCATTTACATACATATACATCTATATATATATCTAATATCTATAGACCTGTAATTTAGGAAAATTACTAGATTTTATACAATATTAGCCTATCTATTATCTATGCATACATACATAATAGGTATTGATATCATGCATATTCCATATTACAACGACATATTCCTCAGAGTTTTCTATCTGTATCTTTCCTTGAAAAAAAATTTCTACGTACTTTTTATCCAGAGGAAAAACCTTGTTAATCCGTCTAATTTGTTTTGAAAGTTTTGAAACAGAAGAGGGGAAAAAAGAAAGAAAAAACTAAATTATAATTTTCTCATGCCTAGAAAATCCCAAACTAGAGCAGAATAATTTACAGATCTAATTTTAGTCGTGGAGATTCAATCTTACGGAGCAAAAAAGGAAGATATAGTTTGAATGATATTATTCATTTTTTTTGGACTTGTCTCTAAACTCTAAACAGTTAAACATGTAGAATGTAGAGATTAAACTATAATATATTGTGCTGGTAAATAGAAGATAGATATTTTAAGAGTTTAGTCGTTGTATAATACAAAATACTTGAATACAAAAAGGATTTACTATGGAAAACAAATAATAATAATACAATTCAGAAAATACCTATTTATTTATTTATTTCAGACGTTGTGTATTGTGTAAGTATATAAACGACTGGACTGTTTATTTAGAATATATAACGATCTTTTTTCCTATATACTATTTTGTTTGTGAAAGTATGCTAATGATAAGTTGAGACTCCGCTCACCTGAAAAATACATGAGCAACTCAGCTGGAACGAAAGCTGAAAGAGCTTTTACGGCTTAAACTTTAACCAGCATAGAGCATAGACTTTCTTACATTATATGATATTATACTATGTACATCTGTTTTCTGTATTCCGTATCTTCTATCTTCCATCTTTGTTCCCATCAGCCTATATTTATGTATATGTAGATCTGTGGAGAATAGCGAATAGAGATCTTTTTGACTTTTCCCTCAGCTCAAAATTGGAGATGAGAATCTCATGTTTGTTCATGACAATTTTTAAGCCTGTGCCTTTGTTTGTGCTTATGTCTGTGTCGGGGTTCCAAATCTCGTTCGCACATCTACAATTAAAATATCTCATCTACAAAATCTATTCAAAATGAAAACTAAGCGGGTCTCTCGTCCATCTTCTATCTTTTATCTCTGTCTGTATCTCTATTCTCTATACATTCCATTTCACTCTGTTTTCACTCTACCATGCTGTTCAACTTTAAGTTAAGTTGGCGGCTTAAGCGTGGAAACTCTTTTCAATCCTTTTCCTCCACCTCCTCCTGTTCTTCGTTGTTATTGTCATTGTAGTTGGCATTGTCGTTGTCGTTGTCATTGTACAGAGCGGTGAATTGCAAATGTATGGATATTTACATAGTGAAAATCATTTGAAAGGGGAGTGAAGCGAGAGAGGATGCGGAAGAGAATGGTACAGGGCCGGCAGGTTGACAATGAGCTTCAAGTGGCATATTTTCTCTCAAAGTTGAATACTGAGACTACTCTACTCTACTGTTCACTACTGTTGACTGTTGATTTGAACGTCATAACTAGTATAGAATAAAGGGAGAGTGGGAGACCTTTCAATGTGTGAGCTTCATCACTTCTGTGTATTTTGCTTTGTAACCCCGAATTTCATTTGCATGCCTAATTTTATCTGACTAAAGCTATCTTTAGAGTTTTTATATAAAAAAAACTTCCTCTCTCTCCTGTCTCTCCTGTCTCTCAGTCTTCATGACTAAAGAGTACAAACTACAAACTATGGTGACAATGTTCCTCAAGATTCAAGACTTGAGACTCGAGACTCCTGAGTCAAGAGTCAATGCCACTCTTTCCTCTCTACTAGAATCTAGATACTAGATACTAGGAAACATGAAGAGTTGTGAATTGTGAGTCTCACGGGTTCACGGTGTTTGGCATTTACAACCAGACAAGTATTATTATTATCATTATTATTATTCGCCTGGCTTTACTACTTTTGTACTTTATATACTGTGTATCCTGAATATAGTGTAGATTGTACAGTTTATAAGCCGGGTTTCTTCCGTTGATTTTATATTTTATGTATATTTTATTCACACATCCACACGCTGTCACCGGAGGCTCTAAGATCATGCTTTATAGGATTGTTTGTTATGCAAATAGACACTAAATAATCATCATGTACGTGTATAATATATTATTCTGTGTGTACGGTCAAAGAAGCAACATCAAAGATTATAGTTATTATAAAAGATAGAATATATATCTATGTATACAGCTTTCTACTTTCTACATGAAGATGTAGGAATGAGTTAAGTTGGTTATTACCACATAATATTATATTATCATTCATTTACATATTACTATTTTTATTCATCTCGACATTCATATGTATACTCGTAAACTTTTGGTGTTGGTAGGTATGTATTATGCGTAATAATATGTCTTTGTCTCATGTCTGACTCTCATTAAAACTTCCCAGTTCTGAATTTCATCCTGATACTCAGGGTTTTGTATTAACTGTGTTAGTACTACAAAAATATTTATTTAAAAAAAAAAACAAAAAAAAAACACTTTACAGACAATTTGATTCGAAAATGTTTATACTTTATAGACGAAGGAAAATGAGTCGAAAGTACAAGTACAAAAAGTTGAAGGATCTGAAAATTACATCATGAGGATTTTATATAATATTTTTCTTCTAATATCCGAAATATAGAATTTGTCCAAAAATTTCTAAAATTAATTTTGTCATGAAATCCGAATAATAACAAAAGAACCACAATGTTTTGGAGCCGTCAGCTTTGAGCTTTGAGTTGTCTTGATTCACTGTGTGTATAAATGAGAGGAATCTTGAAAATATGTGCACGATTTGCTTAATTTTCATGAGATAAAGAAAGAAGACTTTTGATTCTCTAAATACTTTTTTACATTAATCTGGGCGATAACTAAATACTGACGAATTTCCCCCTTATCTATCTCGAGTCTCAAGTCTCAAATCTTTAACTTGTGTAAAGAGCTTGTGTAAAAGGTAAAAGTCAATGTAAATCTGACTTGACGAAGACCTTTACTCTCCACCCTCCACTGCTCCCTGCTCAAACAAATTGTCTTAAATACAATCCTGGTGATTCTGTGTTGTAACTCTACATTCTACACTCTAGGTAAATACATGCAATATGCAAATCTTTTGTTTTGCTTTTCTTTGATTTTCTTGTTGAAATCTTGGAGAGATTTTCCTTTTAAGAGGATTACAAGACAAGTCTGTATTTTGTATCCCGTATTCTGTATCCTGTATTTAACTCAATTTCGTTTTCATATACTATTAAATTCTCTTTCCCTTTTCCTTTCTTTTCCTCAAATTGAATTTCATTTGTCCCATTTTATTTGAATTTCATTACATGCTCGAGAAAGCACGGTGTCAGCAGGAAAGTTTCCTTATGTATACATTGTACGTATAACATATTTATACGTCTGAATTCCCAATCTAAATGTACCTGAGCACCTGTCTTTTGTATTTGGATTTTGGATACGTGTCTAGTGTCTAATAGAACATACAACACACTATAAATTTTACACACTTAGATGACTACGTTTACTTTATACTTTATATATCCACATTATATCATGTGTAATGTGTAATGAAACAAATGTGAAATGTGCTTCTGTGTACATATATAGAACGGAGAAGAGAACGGACAGACAGAAATATGGAAGATGGAAGATGGAAAATGGAAGGATTGGTGAGGGACTGGAGTATTTCAAGCGATGAAAATAATGAGATATGGCGGTGAGAAATAATAAATATTGAGTAATAGATAGAACGAGTATATAATATAAGATGTATCTATAAAGTAAGAGAAAGATAGTTATGTTTAAGCCTAGATCTGAGATGTACATTGTAAATTGTACATACAAGTGTAGGAAGTGTGTTTGAGACAAAGATGGAAAGCGAGCTAAAGTTTAAGGAGTTGTTCAAGTCCACTCCCATTACGCTTTCTTGAGTAAATCCAAGTGTGCAACAATCTCTTTCCCGTGTGAACAAAGTCACATCCATGTAGACTGTAGACTGTAGACTTATAGTTATATGTAAGTATTGTACTTACATAAACCTATGTAAAAGCCCAGCAGGTTTGACTTTTCTTTCTATACGATGTGTATTGTGTATGATTTGTCCGTATTCCATTTAATACTTTCTACTATATATACTGTCTACCTGTGTATGGCGATGACTTTTTTCCCTCTTATTTTACTCACGTACCTAGTTGAGACTTTTACTTTTACTCGTCTTTAGGTTGACGACAAGAGCGTGGAGATTCTATGCACAGAGAATCTCGATTCTAGAATCTAGAATCTAGATTCTAGAAACTGTAGACTCACCACTCTGCTGCTCCTCCTCTTCTCTGCTCAATAGATTCTGAAAGTATTAGATGGGAAAAGTAGAAAAGATTTCGATATATTATTACGATTCATACATGTATAATGTATGTATGATTGAATACAGCGGAAGACATGCGTATTCTTCCACCTATACATTATACATACATACATGTGTATTCGCTCAAGTTAAACTAAAAGCAATCTCAGTTTGGTGGATGAAAAGATGAAATAATGAAATGAAGAGCAATGAAGGGCAATTTTCATTTCATTTGATTGAAGAAACATAGTGAAAAGGGAATCAGTCACATCACTAACTCACTCGTTCGTTCACTCGTTCATTCGTTCGATTCCTTCTTTACTCTCTCAACTTTCACTCTACTTTCTACTTTCTACATCAGTATAAGTATAACAGAAGCTATCTGTCTATAGTCTGTAGACTTAAGATTCAAGATGTAGCAGTTGAAGGAGTTTTACCTATGAAAAGATTCCCTTTACCGTCACTTCTGCGTTCTTCTTTTTTGCCTCTTTTTCTTCATCTCTTCATTTGATTTTCATCCGAGTCTTCCTCAACTTACACCATCCACCATACACCACCACCAGGGAATGAATGAACGAATGTACATATCTACGAGTGATTTTTGTTCAAATAGTAAGAGTAAATGCTATATGCATTATACATCCTAGATCCTAGATTGGAGGGAATACGGGGAAAAGATTTGACAAACATTGTTCTCTCTGCTCATTCAAGTACAGTAGTACTTTACACATGTATAATTTTTATAGTATCTATCAGTATAGGTCCCAAATGTATGAAGTACATCTATACTTATGTATGTATGTATTTAGAATGTAGGCGTTTACAAGCCTTCGCCGGGTAAAATTTACTCTTTGCATACGTAATATATTTTCTTTTTAATATACCTTGAGTTTTGATTTTATGTACATAAAATGTACGTTAGATGCTAGATACCATGTTCCTGTAAATTGTAAATATAGAAGCCGGCATTCGGGAAGACTGTAGACTGTAGACATGAGAAAGTAGACAGTACTTTTAGCTATCAAGTCCTCTTAGGAGCTACACTGTGAAATTTGAATCGTGGTAGAATACGGTTGAAATAAAACACTTAATTTTAGCAAAGTTCCTCATGTTTATGTAAATGATTGAATAAATTTAATTTAATTCAATCTCAAAGTCACAAGTCTGAATAAATTCTTAACCTTTTAAAGATGTTTTGTGTATTATGTACATATGTTGTGTAGTATATGCATTATGCATTATGCAAGGTTGTACTTGTAGTTGTCTCAAATTTATAATTTATACTCAACTTCAATTAAAATTAGTGGAATAAGTTTCTGATTTCCTTTAGTACTTGTCCCAGTTGTCATACATAAACTTCAAAAAAGGTAAACTCGTATATATTGTATTAACATGTTATTCTCATAATATATTCACATGTAACTCGAGTTTCTTAATGCTTGTCTTCATCGTGAAACATGTATACGAAATGAGAAAATATTGTACTACATTTGAAGCACACACTCACACGCACAAGTATTTAAGAATCCATAATGTATTTTCTTTACGTCTACAAATGTACTATAACATTATACGTATTATATATTATTTGATAGATTCATACATTTTAAACAAGTGCAGGTGAAATATAGATAGGCATTTGAAATTTGAAAATGTATAAAAGGTTTTATTATTATTATTATTATTACAATAGTGTAATCTTATTAATAAAATGCATTGAATTCTTTGATCAGGAAATAAAGCATGGATCTCCAACTTTGTACTTTGTCATAATACATTGCTTTGAAATTTAAAATCCAATATAGATGAACTATAGGGTATTCTATTCCAATTCCATGTAAAAGGAAATGAGAGAAAATAGATAGATCTCAAGAATAGTATGTACAATGTACAATTTACATTCTACATACACGTATAAATAACATATTTTAGATGGGGTCAGTATAAAATTTGAAATGATGTATGAAAAGGACGGATTCGAATAGACTTGTAATTGTACATACATAAAAGTGTCCATTGTCCAATAGAGTCTTTTTATAAGTTTATTTAATTCAGTTCGGTTGTCGGTCGTCGGTCGTGGGTTATGTGTAGCTATTGAACATGGATTATCTAACAGGGGGGAAAGAAAAAGGATTCGAAATAAATGGAAGGACGTGCTTTCTCTCGGCTTCTTGGGAAATGTTTCATTTTCATGTTAAAATTTGACTCTCTCTGTTATTGATTTTGGTTTTTGATTTTTGGGTTTTTGATTTTTCAGGTTGATAAGATTGTGTCTGACCTATCCCTCTTTGTTGACTCGTCGGATCTAAACTCTCTGCGGGAGTTATGGAGTTATCTTGAGGGAAAGTTCTTTTCCCGCCTCGCACCTTCCCATTCTAATGGTAAGAAGAAGGATGATTCTTGATTCTTATTATTTAGTTCTTAGTTCTTGGTGATTTCAACTTTATACTTACTTACTTTAACACTCTCATCTTCATCATTCTTATTATTAAGTATCATGGCTATTATATTATTGTTACCGTTATCATGATCTCTTTATTCTTTATACCTTTCTGCTCCTTTCTTATTTAAAATATCTTCCCCATTGTTTGTATCTATCCAGTTCAATCTCTCTCTTTCTCTTTGACTTTCCCATTGAGTGTTGAAAAGAAGGGGAAGAATAAGAAAGAAGAATAAGAAGATCTTTCTGTCCCTTACTTAGTTAGTTACTTGTGACTCAGTTATAGATATATATAGATACTTTCATGTACCTATACACAGTAGTTTATCATGCAAAGCACAATAAGCCTTATCTTTAGCAAAAGTTTAAGTCATTTTCACTGTTTGCCTTAGTCCAAAGTCTAAAGTCTAAAATCTAAAACGTATACTTTTTACTTCAACTCTTTCAGACTTTTAGTCAACTCAAAACTCAAAACTCGAGACTCAAGACTTAAGAATTCAGCATCCAGAATCAAGAATCAAGTTTGTAGATTCTAGATTCAGGCTTCAAGTCCCAAAGACTAAAGTCTAAAGAAAGGAGTGAGGAGTGAAAAGTAGGGAGAGATAGTTAGTCCGTACTTTTCTTCATCCTCTCTCATCCCTATCACATAGTCAGTTTTTTTTACAAATCAACTCATGTACTTTATATATGACCCTATAAACATTTCAAAAATATATTCTTTAATGCTATTACTTTTCGTAGTTTTCGTTTTCGTGGGAAGAGAATGAGAAAGCATACAAATAGAAAAAGAAGTAGGAGAACAAGTACTCACACACACTCATCCTCACTTCTAGACACACATCTTCCAAGTTTCAACTAAAGATCTAAAATCCTGAATGTAGAATCTTGAATTTAGCCTTGTCCTTTTCATGCTTTCTTCCCTTCCCTTTCATTCTTTCCTTTTTACAAGATCATCCACGCTGTCCTACATCCTACATTCATACATGCATGCATGTAAACTGCACACACATACACACACACACACGTACATATGTGTAGACAAATAAGGTTGAACTGTGTAAAAAGTAGATAGCTTTCAACTTTTAACCCAAATGAAAACTATCCTTATTTGCTGTATGCTGTATGTAGAAAATCTCTCATCCTTTTCCCTTCTACTTTTCATCTTCTTCATCTCATCGTCCTTGTCTCTTCTTCGTCTTCGTCTTCTTTTCCTTCCCCATCGTTTCCTCTCCACAAAATGTAATATGAAATTTCAAAAAGTCTTTTCTCTCCTCTCCTGACTCCCGTCTCCTCGTCTTTCCATTTTCTATCTCACGCTCGTCTTCGTCCTCGTCTTTTCCATCTCTTTTAAATGGCCTGTTTTCTCAACATCCTTGTCCTCCTGTGTATATAGAGAGGAAAGAGTTTAAAGTAGAGGAAATTCCAAAGTGAAAGCACGAGTAAAATGTAAATTTTATGAAATGTTCCCCGTTTTATTGTCTCTTTGCTCCACAGTGGTGAAAAAGTATGAGTTTGGTCTGTACAAATTCTACCTGGTGGAGGCCTTGCGGCAAAATCGGAGGGATAAAATCGCAGAATTCTTTGAAAAAATGTCCGCTGAACTCAATCCGTATTCTGAGTGGAAAGAATGGTTTCGTAAGTCACCTTTCGTCTTATATAACTTGAATTTTATAATAATAATAATGTATACCCTTTGTAATTCATAATATAATATAATGTTGAATGTACATTGTACAATGTTCATAACATGCAGTGTAAGTATATTCACACTCGTACCATTTCATGTACGTGTTAAAATGTGTCGTCCATAATCCAGAAAATAATGTATAATCTTGTAAAAAAAATCTACGTTCAATTCCACAATCCACACGTCTACACGTCCAAAATCTACAATTTAAAAGAAGGTTCAACACTCCTGTACTTGGAGTAGCACGTCGATACATTAAAATACCAAGAATTTGGAATATTTGCCATTTTCTTTTGCCATAAAAAACCTACCTGCAAGTATTTTCCTGGAAGGTTATTCTATGTATATATTCTGTATTCTGTATTCTCGTATCTGTGATGTGGTCATATCATTATTATTACTTGTTCGTAGGTATTATTATTGCTAAAGGCTTTTATCATCTTCTTCTCCTTTTTGTGTTAAAAATGACTGTCCAGTGAATTCTTTCATGTGTATGAATGAATTAGAAATAGACCAAGAACCACACGAAGCAGGGGAATGAATCTAATATCTAATGTCTCAGGTACATACGTGTATGTATAAAAGAGCCAAAAAGGAGAAAGATATCGATGTCCATGTCAACGGCAAAGACCAAGACCAAAAACCAAAAATGGAGAACGAAGAACTGAGAAGCAGTCCAACTCCAAGAACAAGCCCGAGTCCAAGAACAAGAACAAGAAAGTGCGGTGGAAGCTTTCAATTTCCCATTAGTTTACATTAATGTATTCGCTCTTTCTCTCCCTCTTCCTCCCTCTCTCTCTCTCTCAAGTCCTAAAATGCCTTTGGTACACACTGCATACTATGCACTATGCATACTACATACCGAATACCTAACGTCGACAGTCGACAGTCTAATGCTACTACTTACTTGAGAATTCGAAGCATATAAAGTTGAGGGTTGCTGGCTGGTTAGATGTCGATGGTTGCTTTGTAGAATGTGAAAGTTGAAGTCGTTTGTGTGTCGTTCTCTCTCTCTCTCTTTCTCTCGCTCTCTCGTTTTAGTTTTCGTTTTTCTCCAACTTTCCCATGAAATTCCTCGCCTTGTTGTCGTTCGCTCCTTGCTGAGAGTTACGACTGAAGATGAATTAGGTAGTTCAAGTCGTTCTCTTTCTTTCCGCTCCTACTTTCTTTCTTTCTTTCTGTCCTTTCTTTTATTCCGTTTTCTCGTTCCCTCGTTTTCCTAAGCGACTGAACTCTACCTCTCCCTCTCTCTCGCTCGCGTCAATCGTATATTATTGGTAGCCATTGAGATGAATGGGTTGACAGCAATCAAACGACTCTGCTCTTTATACCTGTGTGTTGTATGTGTAATGTGTACTGTACATTGTGCATTGTACACTGTACATCTATATTTATAAGTAGGGTACGTGAGTGTGGAAGGTGAAAGTATGAAAGGGAAAAGGTAGTTTTTTTCCGTTTTTTTTTCATTCACCGCATTTCCTTTTACTTTCAGGTATTGATTCTTCTTTCTTCTGGTTATAGTCAGAGACCGATTCCGATTCCGATTCCAATTCCAACTCCAAGTCTAAATGTATGACTGTATGCATGTGATGAGACCATTGTGTTTTGATACTAATGTTGGGAAATGACAACTAAACATTTGAGAAAGAGTATAAACTTTCCCTGCCTTCCCAAGTACAATATAAGATAATATATTTACAATACATAATACATAAGACACATACGTGCATCTATCTATCTATCTACTATCTACATATGCATTCATTTTCCGACTTGCTCTTGTGACTTAGCATAAAATAAAATATGTATACATCACACTATAACAACTAAGAGGATAGGAAATAGAAAAGAGTACTGGTAAATGGTAAATGTAAGCCATGTCCAATAGTCATAAAACCCTAGTTTCTAAAAAAGAAAAGAAAAACTGTCGTTTGGATGGCTTTATTATCATTTTATTGAATTTCTCAGATAGAAACGCTTTTCTTGTAATGAATAGTTGTAGGATAATGATAATACACAGTAATGGTGATATGTTATCTGTATGTACAATGTACATTGTACATGAATGGGGGACTGAATACTGAATGGATATAATAATATATTGTAGATACATGTGGAGAAAAAAATGTGAATTTTTTTCTTTTTTCTTTCTTTTCATTTCATACTCATCTTTTTTCTTAATTTTTCTTCTCCTTTCCTTTTTTCTTTGTCGGGAGAGATAGGAGAGATAGTAAATATTAGGGATTTCATCTACAATTCGTATTGATACGTATGTTTTTGGTTGATTTTAGTTTTGGCTTTGGTTTTGACTGCTTTAGAACTGAGGGTAAAAGATGGATACTTACTATGTATTTACATGTGGCTTGGAGTTTTTTTTTTGAAAATGAAAGATCAGTTATAGCTAATACATATTTCATGGTTCATGGTTGAGTCTGTTCTCTGGGCAAAGGAGGAGTTGAGAGAGATAAAGCTAAACCTAAACCTACAATTCCATTTCCAGTTCCTTCCCTTCAGACACAAGACACAAGTATAAAGTATAAATGACAAAGAAAGAGAGGAATTTTTCTTTTTCTCTCTCTCTCTTCTTTTCCCACCCGCCTTTTAGAGCACCTCCATAATAATATATATTATAATATATACCTTGTTTTCACCGCCCTCACATGTCTTTGTGTTTTCAGTTTTCCACATTCCCCATCCTTGTGTAAATGACATGGGGATCAGCCTATCAACTATTAACTATCAGCTATCAGCTATCACCTCTTTTATCCTAATATCACATCATATCACATCATATAATATAATAGAGTATCATACTCCAATTTCAAAATCGTACTCTCTGCTGTAAAATTTATACTGCGAGCTTATAAAAAATGTATGTAGTACGTATGATGTACTTTGGATAATCTATAATGTATAATGAATAGTTATGCATGATTTTACTAGGAGGTGATGTATGTTTCTATCTCCACAATATCCATCTCTGACAGACTACTTACGACTTATGAGTTTTCAAAAAAAAAAAATCAGTAATAGATTCATGATTTCACATCAAAACTCCATATTCCAAAATCTCCTGTTCCACATAAGAAATACTTTTGTGGTGAATAGTGTATGTTTTATGTTTTATGTGTACATACATGTGTAAATATATGTTAGAGTAGACGACGCCCCCCACAATTTCTATAAGAAAAAATTCATGTGTTCTAAGTTCTAACCACTCTCAGTTTTGTACTTTGTACTGTCTACTGACTACTGTCTCATGCATGTGTAATGTGTACTCAGGACTCAGCTACATGCTTTATGCTAACATACATACATATTTTCTATCTTCACATTACACATCATGGTAAATGGTAAATGGTATTTGAACAGAAATATCTTGCGAAAAAAAAGACCTCGACTACCTATTCTCTTGAGATTTTTTTGAGTGGAGAGTAATTTTGAAAATCTCTTTTACAAACATTTACCATGATATGTCTATGCATATTTCATAAAAAATATTCCTCCCGTCTGTACGCCTGTATTAATGTGTAATGTGAGGATTCAATTCAATATTATAACTAGCAACTTTACAACTTTCTATCTAGCTTTTTCTTCAAGGCTTCTCTTTTTCCTCTTTTTTTGCTATTTCCTTTCTTGAGCTCATAAATATCTTGTTATAGAAACTCTTTTATATTCTTCGGCCTACTTGTAAAAATTGGAATGTACTTGAAGCTTGAACATAGGTGCAATGTACAATGTGCATGCTCCATATTACACATTACATATACTGACACGAATCATTACGCCATTCCGGATTTCGCCAGGAAAAGTTACCGTTACCTGGAAACTTGTAGGTACTGTAGGTTGTAGGTATTTCAAACGGGGAAAGCTTATTCACATTTTATGTTGTAGAGAGAAAGGGAGAGAGAAAGAGTTGACTGGTTGAGGTGATACGGCCAAGGGAAATGTTAATATCCAAATATCCAATATCATTCTAGTTTCCAGCGGAGTAAGTAGTGGGAGAAATAGGAAATGCAAGTACACAATATTAACTATTAAGCCCACTCTTGAGTTTAAATGGGATGAAGATGACGATGTCGATGACGAGTGGATTACGAGTCTGTGAGTGAGATTGAAAAGAACAAAAAAAGAGAGGAAGGAATAATGAAAGTTGGGCTTTGGAGTTTTAGATACATCAAATTCATATTATATAGGTATTTTTTACGAGGGACCATTTAATGTGTGAAAGGAAACATTTAGAGAGTGTTTTGGGGTCGAGATTCTTCTGCCGACACTGACATAAAGGGAAAAGTGAAAATAAGGACTGTACTATATACTATATAGGTACACTTGATAGTTGATGGTTGATGGTTGAGTTTTTATTGCACAGAAATTACGGTAGTGGACGAAAAGTTATAGTTTTATGAGTTCTCTCTCCATTCTCCATTGGAATGATTGCATTGGAACGTTTCAGATTTTTTCAAGGAAGAGTAGAATTGAAAAGCAAAGAAAAGGAAAAGAAAGAAACGAGAAATGAAAAAAAAGAAGAAATGTTCATTTTATATTGGATGTTGAATGTTTTTGGACAGACGACGTGAATAGAACTTTGTTGGACTAAAATATTGTGTGTAATATAATACTATATAATAATAATAATAAAATTCTACCTATTACAATTGTATTTTGTATACATATTTTGTGTTTGCTTTTCAGTTTTTACTCATTTGAAGAACATTGAAGAATTGGCTCCTTTCTCAACCTACACAAATAAAAGCTATCGAGAAGCCTTTTTTGTGTCCATCCGTAACTTTCTCAATGTCATATACCACCGAACCTGGAACATTATTGAAGTTGCTCCCAAAAACCAATATGCGGTGGAGATTATGGATGATTTTCATTCAATCGCTAAAATAAATGTTAATTAGTCAACATTTTGAAGATTTGGATTTTCTTCATCTATCTTTTTATAAGAATGAAAACGAAATGAATATATCCAAACCACGTATATGTAATATTTATATAATATATTTAATTAATAAGATCTTTTTTTTTCCATGAGCATTTTTTTAAACGTCATTTTACTTAACAATATTATATTATCTATAATAATATTATCATTATTATTAAGTCCTGCTATAAATATTTTATGATGTCCCCGTGATATTTTTTATTTATTCAAGGAAATTATGAATGTGTATACCAAGTTGTTGTAATAAAAAAAAGATGTGTATTACTGACAGCTAATAAATCACTTACTGTTATTTACACACTCATACTTTATCTGTATTCTGCATTTATACTTTATACTTATTATAGATTACTTAGTATATCCATTGTATAGCCATTGATGATTGTGCAATTTTTTTTGTAATATTTATGACTAGTTATGTTATTTCAATCATTAACAAACGGAGAGCACTTTCTTCGAATTATTTTGCACAAGAAAACCCTCGAAAAAAACTAAAATAGTTTCTCAAATGAAAAATCTCTTTCTCCTACATGAATAGACCAATCAAATAGTTCTCTCGAGGTTCTTATTTTTTTATCTACATGAATAAGTGGAAAAAACATTCAGGAGAAATAGAGAAAGTACATAATATACAGAAAACGAAGAAAAAAGAAGAAGAAGATGAAACTCAAACCCATCGAAACTTTGTACTTTTACCAAAGTTTTGTGATACGGTTCATGCAATGTTTGTGTGTGTGTGTGAGTGTGTGTGTGTCGGTGTGTGTCTATTACGGAGTGAAAGTGTGATCTTAGTATAGCAACAACTTTTTATTGTTTTCCAATTTGATAAAAGAAGGAAAAACTTGTGTTGTGTTATGTGTAGATAGATAGATGTATGTGTTTGTGTGGACGTGGTTATTGAGAACACACGAGATTCAACTATTGCCAATTCTGGATTCTGAGTTCTGGATTTTCTTCCACCCCTATATTTACGTTTACGTGTGTGGAACCAGTTGTTGTTGTTCAAGTTGTACGGAAATCAACGCTCGTTCCGGGAATATGTATACAGGTAAAGTACATATCGTAAAGCTCACAGGTTGATGTAGATAGCATATACAACATGCTACGTGTACGTATATGTCATAAATATATTTACGCAATAATTTCATTTTGTTTGGGCAAGGGATCGAAAGAAAAAGGAAGCAAAAGTTATCTAACATGTGCATTCACACACATTATATTATATTACGTCTGTGTTGTGTATTCTTTATTCTGTATGTGCATAGTTCAAGCTACAAGCTACTTGTACTCCAAACTTCCAACAGCAGTTCAATTGCCATCATGATGATGGTAATGATGATGATGCCGGGTGCATTATTTAGTGTGACTCGAAAGATGAAGTGCCTCTTGTTGATAGTTTTATTCTATAGTTTTTACTATGATATGTGTCATGTATGGATTCAATGCTCAATTCTCAGTATATAAACTTTTTTCCCACTTGATTCCCACGGCAGCTAAAGTTTTGAATTGATTTTAAATGAATTTTTTATTTTATTTAGTTTTGTATAGTTTTTCGATTAGTTAAAGGAATCGCAATAGCAGTCGTAATAGCAATATCAGCTTCGTAAAAATGTGGCAGGGAACACCGCCAACTTAAAACAGCATCTGAACTTTGAAAATATTCCCCTGACCTTTTTAATACAGCGGCATGCGGAGGTCACAAATAATATATTATGTATCCTTTGTGTATCTATGTATCCTTTTAATTTGTTTAAAATAAACTTGAAATGTACAGGTAATTTCTAGTTTAGTATTATTGTAATCATCTTTAATTAAAATGTATGTTCCTTGTTCAGTTTAATTTTACACACTGACTTGATTAATGAATAATGATTAATGATGATTGCATAATAGATCGAATCATCTTTCAAAAATAAATATGTATTATGCTTGTAGTTTGTAGCTTGTACTTAGTACTTGCAATTAGATATCTGTGTAGTGTTGTGTATATTGTATATTGTCGACTCTTGAGTGTCTCGTATTAAAATAGAATCATCATTATGATTTGTGTTTCATGGTTTATGCAAGTCGTATATCTTTTCTTCATATCAGTAGAGGTATCTGTTTTATTTATTAGATTTTCTCGGTTCTTGTGAGTTGTGAGTTGCTGAAATTCTATAGGGTGTAGGTTGTAGGTATCTACGATGTGACCATGACTACGCACACTTACTACAAATACTTTGTATAACTCTGTACATATTTAGAATGAAGAATCCACAAGATGAAATGAAGGAGTAAATTAGTCAGATTGGATTGATGTACATTTTACATTGTACATATGTTGCACGTGTTTCTCCTGTTTGTCATTAAACTGGGATTCTGTATTTTGTAATACCAAGTATCAGCTGACTATATGACATAGACTATAGACTATACTGAATGGGCTGTAGGTTGAGCAACATTGTTATTAAAAATTATATCTTGTACCCTGTCAGTGAACCGTGGAGGAAATTAAAATGTTTATTTGAATGAAATTCCCCAGCTGTGGAAAAGTTAATGCATGGGCCACAGGTTAAGAGGGAAAATGAACATTTGCCAATTATACACATGAAATATGAATATGAACATGACAGTTCTCATACTACCTCATGCATCTCGAATCTAGAATTTAGGTATTAGATATTATGTTGTATGTTTTGTATGCATGCAAAAATGAAGATGAAACTACACCATCCACCAGAGTTATTAGTTATGCATCAACTACTTTTTCTCTGTACTATTTTCTTTGAGAGCCTGCAAATGTTGAGGTAAGAATAAAGTATATATATGAAATTTCTTTGAAAAGTACACGTGTCCTTATGAACAAATGTCTGAAAAATTGTTATGATTTTAAAAAAGAGCTCTAGAGAATGAATATGAAAAAGCTTGAAATCCATTTAAGAATATTTTTTTTGACAGTAGTTTGTTCGTTTTTTTTGTTTTCTTTTTTCATAAAGTAAATCTCTCTCTATTTTGTTTCATGTACTTGTTTTGGTTTTTGTGTAGATGTGAAGGTCGTATAATAATAATAATAATAACAATAATAATAATAATGATTATTATTATCATGTAATTTATGTATTTTCATATTATATTATACGATTTGTTTTTTTGTACATTGTTCGAGATTGTACAGACTAGCATCAGTAATAATAATTAATAATAATAACAGTAATAATAACGATAATAATAATAATTCTTGTTCAAGTATTAAATAATAAACAATAAGTATTTATAACAGTATTTTGATAGCAGTTTAACATTTATATAATAATATATATATACGAATATATACAACACACACTTTTTTTGTATGTATGTTTAATGTACATATTCCTGGATGCAATATATAATATATTTTGTAGTTACTTTCATAATATATAACATACATTTGGTTTTTCGTTTTTCATCATACTTATATCTTACATTATGTACACTGTACATGTACTGTAGCACGTAATATGTAAAGTATAAGCATGTATAATGTATATATTGTATTATTTCTGATTGAATGTTTTACAATGTGTATATTATACATGTATTAATAATATACAATATACGGTATTCGAAAATCGATTTTTTTTATAACATGTAAATGTAAGAAAGATTGCATTAAAATTCGTATACATGTTTGGTATGGGACTCAATAATTAGAATTAGAAGTGGTGGGACATAATTCAATTGTTTTTGAAAGGTCGAAGTCCTGACACCATACACTGTACACTGTACACATTACACTGTTCACTATATATACACTGTACTTTGTTCACTGTACTTTATTGTTAAAAGCCAAGTATTTACATTTAAATTGATTTTCCTGTGGTTCTAATTGAACTGGCGGTACTCCTGGCGGAAAGCCAGCCCGATGCACCGCCTGAAACACATTTGTTGAAAAACCCTGCAAATTCCCGACGTCTCCGTATCCCGTACGTACGTATGTACGTATGTATGTATGTATTAGATGATGATAATTCTGATGCTGATGATCTTGGAGAAATTCATGGAGAGAGATACACAGTGTAGAAAAAGTTGTGTGTGTATATAGTAGTAAGAAGAGCAAAAGACCAGAGGAGAGGAGAAGAGAGGTGGAATATGCTACTACTTGGTTTACTTCGTACTTGGCTCATGTTACCAATGCTGCTTCTTTGAATGTGATTTGATGTGGATGCTTGCATTTCTGGCTCTATGTTCCATGTTCTAGATGGTAGATTGTAGATTGTAGTATTAGTAGAATTAGAAAAGACAAGTTGTTCAAGTTGGGAGAAAATCCAGCATAGCAAATGAATGCATGTATGTGTATACAAAAGTATCTCCACTTTTGCTCCAACATCTACCTCTCTCTCTCTCTCTCTCTGCCTGTTCTGATTTTGTTCTCCATATTCCGTACTCAGTATTCCATTCCATCCCATAACCTCTTGAATCTTGGTTCTTGGTTCTTGACTCTTTCCTCTTTTCACTCCCGCCTGTCTTCCATTAACTCGAAATATGTTTTTTTCCATCTGTCTCAACTAATTGTCATCAAAGAAGGAACGAGGAAGGAGGACGGAGGAAAGGAGAGAGAGAGAAAGAGAGAGCGAGGAGGAAAACGAGGAACGAGAATATTATACAGATATTACGAGCAACTAAGTAAAAGTAAGGGGTTGTATGTTGTATGTTGTATGCGGTATGCGGCTTCCTTGCTATGCATGTCCATACTTCATTAGTTACACTTTCTTACTCACATGTACGATGTACAATGTACGTTGTACATGTATGGGCTTGTGTATGTATGTGTATGTGTTTGTGTCGGGAGTCGGTAGTTGGTATACATAATATACAGGTTACATATATTTTTGTATATAGAATCCGTTCTTGACTATTAACAGAGTATTTCAGTTATGCACCCATTTTTCCTTTAAACTTTACCTAAGTAAATAATATAGTATATATCATACATATTATTTTATATTATATAATATTTTATATGGATGGTACATTGTAGATTGTCGTTTACTTAAATTAGGTGGTAGTCGTAAGTAGTTGGTTGGTTGTAGGTTGTAGTCATATGTAGTCATAGTTGTCCTAGTCGTACTCGTACTCGTACTCGTAGTCATAGTTGTAGTACAAGTCACCCGTTCAAAATTCATACTACATATATTTTTCTACAGTGCAATGAGCCACGGCACGGCACTTTGAGAAAACCTACATCACCATCATCACCACTACTATAGCACTACAACCACCTTTTTATGTATTTTTTTTTTTATTATTTATTATCATCATCTCTGGTTATGTAGAAAAACGGAAGCAGAGTTTATTTTTTTTTTTCAGGGTTTGTAGTAGTTGAGTAGCTGAGTAGTTGAGTCGAGTAGTGTAGTGTAGAGTTGACTAGAGTTTTTCATAGTATGAAGCACGTACATTTTACATTGTAACATACATGACTCAATATTTTCATATCACGTAGATAGTTAGATATTTTTTGTTTGTTTTGTTTTAGTTTGTAGATATAAATATAACTAATCACACTAGATAACTTTTTACATTGGTTGATTCTCGTTGCTTGTGAAACTGTGGCATTTGTGACAGAAGATTGTATTGATGACACTTTTGAATGCATCTCGGAAGTCCCTGTAACAAATAAAGAAAGAAAGAAAGAAAATTATAGAGTTATTATTATAGATTATGAATTATTATAATAAAACCGATAAATACCAATAAATTTTCTTATTTCATTATTGAAGATGAATAATTTTGTACTTTTTGTATTTATATTTCATAAATTTACATAAGAGTAAAAAAACAGGCTTTGTAAAGAAAGGAGTACATCGTAAAAGTAGAAATTAAGTAATTGTTTGTTTTTTTAATGAATGACAAACCAGCTATCGTTTTCTTTTTATGTTCTAGTAATTTATTATTGATTTTTTTTGAATGTACGATTGATCCATTCATTTTACTATTTTTCCACTTGACCGACTAATCATAATCATAATCAAGTTTTTACGGGTATTCTAAACTCTGAATTTTTATAGATTATAGATAATGTGTTATGACCACGGTTCTACGGCCTACGCTATATCTAAAAAGTAAACATATACAGTACATAGCCAATGTTTTATTCTCTATATCTATCATATATGTATAAATTGGATAATACTTTGGATTTCGATTTAAGTAAATTACATATTTGTGACTTGTTTCCAAGTCTAATAAATACTTGAAGAAAATGGAAAATGTGTGTACTTTTTTTTGCAACGTCTACAAGTTTATGAGGATGGAGGGTCGTAAAATCAATCAGAAATCTGACCATAAATAACAAAGAAATGGGTAGTTTCCGAAAACTAGTGAAAGCTTTGCCTAAAATCCAACTTTGATTCATAACTCTCACATCTTACATAAAAAAACATGAAAAAAAATGTCCGACCTATAAAAAAAATCCCAATCCTGATTCTGATTCTGTGATTTCATAGATGTAATGTGTACCTTTAACCTAGTGCAGCACAACTTTCCTATTTCCTATTTTCTACTCACTACATACGTGTAATATGTATACTACATCTATACATTCCACTTTCTACTGCATTTCTTCCTAAGCACCATACCAAAGAAAAGTACACCACACATTCCAGCTACACTGGAAACTGTAACTGTATGTTGTATATTATGACCATGTAGAATTTTGAATGGAGAATAAGTCTATCTATCTTGGCAGAAGACTATTAGTCACATCAGATTAGGATGCCAATGTTTCTTTTCTCCCTTTTTCTTGGAGAAATGAACAAGGTAGCACTGATTTGTTTTTTCCCGTAGGTTGTACATTGTACATTGTACACTGTATTAGCTACAAGTTGTAATGTAATAAGGATACTAATGTACGAAAAAAGGTGTGTATATTTAATATAATAATAGTAATAATATACTATTGGAAAGGAGGAAATGAAAAAGAGTAAAAGCTATGTAAGTATTTTGTATACAAACAAACTATTAAACTACTCTTGAGTATAAAAAGTCAAGCCCCAAAAGGAGAGTCTCTCTCTTACCTGTTAAAGTATGCGTAGATGAGCGGATTCCTGAAAAGAGACGGAGAAAAAAGTGACGTTTACCTTATTATTTATTCATACATATAGACACATAGAAAATATGTAGGTAAAAGGTACAAGTAAAAGATATGCATATCCATTATCCATGTCTTTACACTGTACACTGTA
The DNA here is from genome assembly GCA_019776565.1 of Sminthurinus signatus. Taxonomy (NCBI): domain Eukaryota; kingdom Metazoa; phylum Arthropoda; class Collembola; order Symphypleona; family Katiannidae; genus Sminthurinus; species Sminthurinus signatus. Next base: position 75,200 of record JABASP010000051.1, on the reverse strand, counting down.
CACTGTAAATGTTCAAGTGTACAGCGTACAGTGGACAGTTTGGGAATCAATCGATTTATAATTTATATTGATGACTTTCCTTCACCTCGTCCTCTTCATAAACAGAAAAAGACGAGTGAGTATAAGAATTTAGAAATTTCACAAAATTCTCAATAGAAATAAAATTTTGACCACATAATTTGAAAAGCTATGGGATCTTGGACACTGGATATGCATGTACACGTAAAATGTACAATTTAAAGGAATGTTTGTATTTATATGTAGACACATTTAATAAAATAAAGTTATATACGCATAGGTAGGTTTTCTCACACAAGTTATCAGTATAGAATATGGAGTGAGTATTGAGTATGTTTAAAGACTTACAGTGCGGAGTTGAAGTAGCCTATCCAGAAAACGAGAACTATCACCCAATCCGGGCTCGGACAATACTCATGGCCGCACAAGGAAGTTACGAGGTACCAAGTGAAGAACGGTAACCAACCTGTGTAAATTATTCATGTATGTATAACGGATATGTAATTACTCATAGCTCATAGTTTATAGCTCACAGTTCATGCAACACACTCCATTCATTCATTCACGCGAACCGAACCGAAAGAAACCAAAAAACAATTTTTCAATTATAATCATATTACAATTATATTTCATTACTTATTGACAAGTTACTATTAACTTTCTACATTCTACATTCTACATTCAAACTTTTTCACACAGAGTACAGATTATAGATAAAGAATATATAGTCATAATAATAGCACGCATTCGTAGACGTATTTGTATAAGTAACTGAAAGGATCTCTCACTTAAATCACACTCAATTTTCCATTTTCTGACATTTATTAATTGTTATGGTGTGTCTTATAGATGTATAATACAGATATATTATATTATATTGATGTGTCTTACATAAAATGAAAACGCCCATAATAATACCCAAGGTCCTAGCTGCTTTGTGCTCTCGTTTCATAGACTGAAGAGCAGTATCTAAAAGAAATTCAAACAGGGAAGAAACAAAAATCACATTATAAATTATATCCAAGATCTAACCTTTACATATTTTTTTAAAAAGAAATTGCGGGTTATATTTAGAAGACAGTTTTTTTCACATCTCACATTTACAATTTACAATCTTGAATCTTGGATCTTGAATCTAGAGTCTTGAATCTAGAGTTCAGATGAGTATTCAAGATTCAAAATTCAAAATTGAAGCAGTCAAAAGTCTAAATCAAGGTTACAAAAGTTACAAGTTACAAGAGTATCCAAGATCCAAGAGTATACAAAAGTGAACAAGAGTGAACAAGAGTATGCTTAATAAATTATAAATTTCTAGCCGTAATTTTAAAACAACACGTGTATGATTGCGCGTAGATTGTAGATTGTTCAATGTCCCATCTCATACGGACCGTTAGATGTACAACGACAACTACAACGACAACGACAAAGACAAAGACAACCCAAAGCATATTCATCTATTCTTTATTCATCTATTTAATGAAAGCCATCAGAAATCTCTGCCACCATAATACATAATATACTGTATAAAGTACACAGGACTGCGTTCAAAGCATTTATTTTGTATATTGTAGCTTGTAGATTTTAGTACGTCGTACATTGAACATTGTAGCAGAAATAGATGCTCATAGTTTACATTCTAGTTTTCTCGCCAAAAAACGTATAATCATAATCATTTTGCATACTGTGACACATCCACAATCTAGATTCTACAGTCTACAGTGTACATGACTCGTTTCAGATTTTCCTTGTATGAGGTTGAGGTATGAAGTATGAAGTATGAAAAGCTACTAGTACATCATACATCATACATCGTATATCATATACCATGGAGAGTATAGAATATAAAATACAGAACACAACACGTGTAACATGGAACACAGATATTTGCACATTCAGCCGAGCCAGCCAGCCAACGGCAAACACATTCATCATCCTATTACGGATTCATAGCTGAATTAATCAAGCAGTGGAAGAGCTTGAAGCCGCTACCAACTACCAACCAATATTATTTAATTATGCAGTCACAAGCAACCCACTGTGCTCTGCTTTCTCCTGTATCTTTTATCCTTTATCCGCTGCTTACTACTTCTGATCCATTCTCCATTTTCTTCCTCTACAGTCTAGACCATGGATGTAAATGGCAAATGGTGATATGATATCTACACATTTACAAAATTACATGAAATATACAGTGGATATTTTGTTTAATGTATAATGTACCACTATCATTGTTACAGAAGTGAATTTTGAATTATTTTGAATGAGATGTTTGAGCTGCTGCTGAGATCTAAAATGAATCCGGATTTGGATTCCGACCTGCTTCATTTACATCCGTGCGTTGAAATTTGAAATAGGCGGATTCAAATTTGAACACGTTGCATTTTGGTACTGGTATTTGTGTTGTTCAAGCTACGCATAAGATTCATTTTGGAAACCCATAATAATTTGTAGAATGTGAAAAAAGTGCATTTTTTTCTCCTTGTTTCAACTTTGAAGTATTTTAAGATGCATAAAAAGGAATCTAGAAATCTAGACTTTGAGCATCCGTGAACTATAGTTGAACTCAAATTTCGAATCTAGAGTCTTCAAACTGAAGCTGTATAGAGTATAGATTGTAGATTATGTAGTACAAAAATGGTCGTCAACTCCAAATCCTTCCAAAATCCCACAATAGGTTCCCAATTTACAACTCCTGTTGACTATTTTTATAAAGGAGTTGAAATCCATACACGTGTACTTTCTATAATCTCTAAAAACTGTCTCTGTTTATTTTCCAGTGGATAAGACAAACATTGAGATCCTCTGTTGTTCTTGTTCTTGTTTTATGATGATACAAAAGTCTGGGTTATTTTCTGTCTTCTGTCTTCTGTCGTTTGTCCTTCTCCTTGCTCTTCTTCTGCTTGGAACTTGGAAGATTGAATAAATGTAAGAGTGCATGTCATCCCTGGGACATTGGTACATGTACCTATTTTTGTACTTGTGTAGATAGTAGATGGAACATGATATATATTGTGTTGTGTTGTGGTCCTACAAAAAAAGTTGTATCTAGAATCTAGAATCTACAATCTACAAGAGCAATCAGTTTGAACAGCTAACTCAAATTACGGGTGCACCCATGCAATTTTTATTCTTTCTAAGGATTTCAATCGGGCCTCCATCCATTTTGCAAGAGCAGTGTCCTGTCCTGTGCTTGTACTTGCTCTTGTTTTTTCTCTCCTTCTTTCTTTTTTCCTATCCTTCCCATGAGTACAGCTACAACTATGTGTGTGTACAACTGACTACAAGTAGTTTTTTCCAAACCTCAGCACTGAGCACTGAGCATGTAAGATAGAAGATACAAGATACAAGTGCTTATACACTTGGCTGTATTTGTACTTTGTACATGTGCTTTGTAGATTTGCTCTCATCCGTATATTATCCATCCCTTCTTCTAGTTCTAAACAGTGTTCACTGTGGTGTTTTTTTCCTATTTTTTTCTTTGGTTTGCTCTTTTCTCCTTTGGGTTCTATTTGGTTTGGTTGTTTACAACCAAGGGAAGGATACACAGATACAGATAGACGATACTCAACACTCAACACTCAACACGCTCTATATCATTCGAATATGTATAGAAGTAGAAAAGTAAAGGAGCCTGTGCAATGTACAATGGACAATGTAGAATGTAGATCTAAAGAAGAGAAATAAATACAGAAACGGAGGCTCCTTTCACTTTTATATCATAAATGTGTATTGTGCATTGTGTATGTGTCTCTTATATATTATACTTATAGTTTTCAATTGAGCATATACATGTAGAATGTAGAATATAGACTTTTATAGTGTAGATCATATTGTATTATACTTTATACTTGTTATTCCTCATCCTTCACGTACTCTTAACACACAGTCGATTTCTCATCAGCTTTTCTTTGAGAAACATGGAGTTTTTTTTTCATTTTTATCATTTTGAGGTTTCCCGAGTTTCGAATCTAGAGTCTAGAATCTAGAGTCTAGAGTAAAGAGTATGGACTATGGAGTCTGGAGTCTCTCGTCTTGAGTCTTGAGTCAACAAAGATTTTCCGAATCTCATCTCATCTCTTTTTGTAAAAGTGAGAGTATAAGTGAATACTGAATACGGACAAAAAGATCGGCCGAGGAGTAAAGTCAGCCTGTATTGGTGCATTGTATAAATATAGAGTAAAAGTATAGTAGTGACGATATAGAATTCAGTTTAAGGGTATAAAAGAAAGTAGAAGAAGAGAAAGAGAAACAGAGAGAGAGAGGGAGACAATCACCTTTTTATCCCTATCTGTATAGGTGAATTTGGATTTTGGATACATGTGTATAATGTATAATGTACAATGTACAATGGGCTCTGAGGATGGGAAAAATGGGAAATGGAGTTTTCATATTATAGTTACTTGAGTCGGCAACTAGGAACTAGGAACTACGAACAAGGATCCAGAAGCAGTTGTAAGGTGTTTTTCTTTATAGTTTATAGTTTATAGGGATTAACTGTCTTTTTCCGAATAGACCAAGATGAAGATGGAAAAGAAACAGAAACAGAAACAGCCGAAGACCAAACAAGAAGAAGAGCAGAAGAAAAGGATGAGAGACAGAGGCTTGCATCGTTTGTACTTCTAACAGTTTTTTTTACCTATAGATTCTTTTTATTTTTCATACTTCTTAAAGTTCCTCACAGCCCATAATATTTTGTACTTCCAGTGTACAATGTGCAATATACAAAGTACAAAATACAATGTATCGAAAATGTACAATGTACAATGTACAATGCCAATGTAGAATGTAAAGAATATTGTCGTCCTGTATTAAGTCTTGAGTCTTGAGGACATGAGATGAAGATTCTGCACAACTTTCAAATATAAATGCCGAGCCAGAGAAAGAAAGAAAGAAAGAAAGAAGGAAGGAAAGAAGAGACCGCATTCAGCAGAAAATACAGAAAACGAGGAAAAGGAGAAAAAAAGACAACTGCTACTCGTTACTCATCCACTCATACAGTACACTTGTACAAGGAAGACGAACTAGGAGTTGTGCCTTTTTGTTTGAAAAAATGGATCCTGTCTCCTCTAAAAGAATACATATACTTACTCCGAGTACAATGTACTGTATATTGTGAATTGTATGTCTTTTGTATAGTTTATACTTCTAGTTTATCCATGTATCCAGTCTCCACATCCAAGTTTATAGTAGAAAGTAGATGGTTGATATGCTTTTCCTCAGAGGACCTGTCTCCTATCCACCATCTTCCATCCTCCATCCACATGATACAATACACATTTATGTACAAAAATATAAATGGAGGTATACGATATTTATACAGATTAAGGAGAGAGAAAAATACACACATGTGTCACATTTTGTACAACACATGAATGTGCATAGAAGTAAGATGTATGTGTGTGTGTGTATGTATGTTTGTGTGTGAGTGTGGAAGAAAACGGGAGTATTTTGCATAAAATGCAGTCTCCGCATTTTACACTGAACATTGCCTTCACTCGTTACTCGTTCCTCGTTACACTCAGTATAAAAGTATAAAAGTAAAAATAACAACAACAACAACAAAACGACAGAAAGATAAACCAGAAGAAAAAGTAATAACAAATGTTTCCTTGATATACTTTTTTTCACTTTTTAAACATATCACACAGTGTATAATGTAAAGTACACTTGATACTTTTTATAATATTGAGGTTGTCTGCATAAAAAGAGACATTTTAAAGAGGAAAACAGAAAAAGGTCTCTCTGTATTTATTAGGAATGGAGGGATAAAAAGATGGAAAAGTATTAGACGTTTGCATGTTTATGTATTTTGTATCCTCTGTAGATTGTAGATGCTTTGGATTGGCTTAGTCTGGCTTGGTTTGGCTTGGCTTTTTAAACGGGTAGGAAAATCCACAGTTCATAATGTGGCATATATTATGTATCTATTATGTTGTACTTTGTTGTGGAAAGATATTTTTACTATTGGACGTACAAATGCAAGTTTATTCTGTCTTGTTTATTTTGTAAAAGTATCATCAGAATAAGATGCAGGAGGAGGAAGTAGAAGGGAAAAAACCCACGTAACCAAAACCAAAACTTCAAGTTACAAGAATACCCAATATACAGTATACACACAAAACACAGAAATATAATATTTCTACAATAGCAAAAAAAAATAAATTATGTAGATAGTAAAAAAAAGATGGATAGATTTCAACTTGTTATTTGCAACTGTTCATTGTATCATTTTCTTGCAATTTACTGCAAGGCAAGGGTAAATTCAAATTCAAATTCGAATTCAAATTACAAGTACTATAGTAGGTACAAGTGAAATAAAAATAGAAATAAAAAAATGTTATTTTGATCCAATCTGTCTATCTATCTATCTATCTACTTTTTTATCATCCTTATCTTCAAAAGCTATATTATTTATTTATTTATTCACGCTCATCTTCCTTTTTAATATTTCATGTTTCATGCTCACTCGGCAACTCGGCAGCTAGGCATTTGGTAGTTATAGTATTTGTTAGTCAGCAAGTTTTTTCTCTACTTTTCATAAATTTCTTGCTTTTTTCCCTGTACTTTGTACTCTGTATTCTGATTAAAAAATGAGAAGAATACAGACTACAAACTAAAAATTATTATAAGAGAAAAAATGCAGGAATTATTCAGAATGGTTTTGTGATGAGCAAGTTGGAAGTAGGACAGTTGAGATAATTTCTTCTTTCCCTCTTCTTTTTATTCTATTCTGTCTGATGTCGGATGATTGTCAGACTTGTTTATGTAAATGTAACGAGTAAATAGTAAATGTACCTCTGCATCAGAAATGTACATAAAAAATGAGGAAAAGGTTGTATTTGTTTAAGTTTTTGTCTTGAATCTAGAATCCTGAATCTTGAGTCTTTTGTTTTTGGTGAGACAGAATTTAAAGATGACTTCAGTGTTCAGTGTAATAAAGACTAATAAATACATCATTCTTTGTTTTCCTCTTCCACCGGTTGAATTCAAGATTCAAAATTTAAATCATTTTCCTTGTACATGTATTTAATTTTTTACTTGTTTTTTTCCTTATATTTCCCTTCAACTTTACCCAGCAACCTTGTTTTTCCACAGAAAGAATGTACAGAAAGCTCTAGATTCTAGATTCTTTCCCAAGAAAGTTGTACTTGATGCTCAAAAACAAAATTGAACTATTATTAAACTATCATAATCATAATACTGCCTGTGCTAAGGAAACTATACACAAAGCACTTTGAACTCTGGTTCTACTCGAGTATTTCTCAGTCCTAAAGTTTAGACTTTAGACGTGAATGGAATGTGAAAGTTGACAAGGAAAACAAAAAAAAATGTAGAAATGTACCAAGTTGAAAAATTGCACCTTGCAATTTTTTTGCCTTTAAGAAAGTTACATATATTACAGCGATATTCGTATACAAGATACAGGGAATGCATAAAATGCATGTATGCCCTCAGAAAAAAATATTATTATGGTGAATGATGGGTTTTTTGGTCGAATATCTCATTGAATATCATTAGAATATCATGAGAATCTCATTGAGCCTTATTAAAATATTACTAAAATCCCATTAAAAATATTGAAATTTTAAATGTGATGAGATTTCCATGGGAATCAATTAGATTCTCATCGAATTTTCATGGATTTCAATGACATTTTCGACCAAAGTCCCATTACAATCTCACTAAGTGCACCATTAGATATCATTAGATTCTCATTGGACACAATGAGATTTTTTTATGAGGGTGGCTTAATTAAGGGTGATATTATTATTATTACGATTGGTGCAAAAGTAAAAGCTAGCTAACAAACAAGAACCTGCCAATAAAAATATCACAAAATGAAATTATTATAGACGTACTATCGTAATAAATGTTGATAAAAAAGCAGGGAAATTATAGAGTAATTTTCGGTATTACTGATTCTTTTTCCTTTATCGTGTAGTCACTTCTTTGTTGTTACTATCATTTCATGTTCATTTTCCTTGTCATTTTCATTGTCATTGTAATTTTGTTTTGAAAATGTAATTGAAAACGTGATGATAGACCAAACAAGATATCATCAATCGTCAATCGTGGAGTCGTAAATTTCCTTGGATATCTATAATATATCTATTTCATTTTATCCATTCAATTTTTCTCTTGAAAACAAAATGAATTGAATTGAATTGACTCGAACGGAATGGAATGGAATAGAATTGAATTCACAACGCAAGTAACACTGTGTGCAGAAACCAAACGGGGTTTACTATAGAGTTTCTAACACAAATTGTACAATGTCCAGTGTTCAATGTACAACTTCATGAACTAAATTCTTATAAACAGCCACACTAGAAGACAAATACCAAGAAAAAGTATCTACCATCTATTATCTACATAAAAGCTTACTTTCACTTTCCCAGCTTGTTTTTTCCATAAGTTGTTTCAAAGAAGGGAGAAAGTATGAAAGTATTTCGCTCATACCTGAAACTATTATATATTAGGTTATACTGATACTGCAAAGGCTGAATGCGGATGTATGGCACGTGTATCGTGTATCGTGTACATTGTGCATATTAGGAAATTCCTGTCTTCCAAATTCCAACTTTCAACATGTTTATAAATAATACACTTCATTTTCCATTTCATCGTCATTTCATCTCAAATTTAAATTGATAGCCAAGCCAAGAATCTACATGTACAAAGAGAAGATAGAAAAGAGCAAACTGTTCCTGTTTCATTGTTCTCCATTTTATTTTCTATCTTGTATATTCTAAACACATACCGTTAAAATGCTTTATGCTCGTGAACTTGGAGCGTTGCCTTGTGTATTATATTGAAGACAGGAGGTTGAGAGTCGAGAATTGAGAGATAATACAAAATAGAAAATACATAATAGAAAATCTAAATTCAATTTATAAGGGTTTCTTGTTAACTTGTAAACTCTCAAAATGCTCAAAATGCTCAAAATGTTCAATGCTCAACTCTCAATTCTCAATTCACAATTCTGGGGGAGAAATAAACAAATAAATAAAGTCAGAGTCAAGTACTTGATGATACTTGACTTGATAGAAAATGGGAAATAATGGGACGCTAAATATTATGATATTGACAATTGACATGCGCTTAAGATTTGCGCTCACAAAGAAATCGATTAAGTTTGTTCCTAACCGTCATTTTTACCATTTGCCATTTACCATTTGCCATTTGCCAAGGAAATGAAATGACACAATTTTTGCTAGTTTTTTTTTTTGGGTTTCAGTTTCGGTTTTTGGTTTTGGTTTTGGCATCCACAATGACTTTTACACATTGGCATAAGTATAAATTGTATGTAGTAAAATAATCAGAATCAGATTCAGAACCAGCATCGGCAGTGGCATTGGCATTGGCAATGGCTTTACTTGATACTTGATTCTTCATAGACAGAGAAAGAAGAAAGAAGGATGAAATAGACAAAAAAAAATCTAGTCAAAAAATCTGGAATCTGGAATGCAAAGAGAGAAAGAAAAAGAGAGAGAGAGAGAGAGGGAACACTTATTGTGATTCTGATTCTGATGCTGATTTTGATTTTGACTCCAACTCTAGCGCTGTGGCTGAAGTCGAAGTTGAAGCCGAAGCCGAAGCTGAAGCTGAAGCTCAAGTTAAGACCAAACTAAACTGAACTGCACAGTCAGCTACTGGAAAACACAGAGAGAAAGAACTATGAAAAAGATGAGAAAAAGTAATCGTAATAGAAAAGAGACACAAGACAGAGACAGAATCTTTTTTTTCCTTTCTTTCTTTCTATCTATTCTTCTCTTTGTAACAGTAAAGGAAGTCAACCAAACCAAACCAAGCCAAACCAGACGAAACCACATACATGCAGCAAACACCATCCACCATCCACCAAAAGTTATCCCTTGTACTTTGTACATACACATGTAGCATATTGTATTGTCTTTTGTGGTGTATTTTGTCTCGCTCCCTCTCTCTCTATTTCTCTCTCTTTCATTTTTATGGGGAAAGTTCGTCACGGTTGAGACTACATTTCTCTACATACATCAATCTTACCAACACTGTATTTTATATTTGAAAAAAATAACAGCTTTTCCATACACTGTACAAAACAAAACCAAACAAAACATACAACTTACAACACACACCCGAGAAACCAACTCTTGTAGCTTATAATATTATTATTATTATGTACAATGTACATTCTATTCTGTAGTCTGCACTCTGTACATTGACTAACACAATAACATCAACAAACTAGATTCTAGTTTCTAGATTCAAACTCAAACTCAGACTCAGACAAGTAGACTATCCGAATTCTATCTCTTTATTTCTTGTCTTGTGTTTCTTGTTGCTTCTCTGTCTTTTGCCACCACAAATAGTTTCTTTTTTACTTTGAGAAGAATGTACAAGTAGAAAATAGAGAAAATAGAGATGATCATGATGATGAACAAGAAGACGAGAAGGACGAGGAGGACACTCTCACACTTTCTCTTTCTTTCTCTGATCGTCTACCTTGAACTTTTGTTACCTCTAGTTTCTGTCTCGGCCTCTGTCTCAGCCTTAGCCACAGCCAAAACCAGAGCCACAGTCATTGCAATTGTCTCATCAAGTGTAAGCAAGTAAAAGTAACTTTTTCAACCTTCCTCCAACTCAATGTACTTTTCAGAGTATACTTTATTATGGTACAGTGTATATTGTATATACAATAGATCTGTTTGTGTTTTGTACTTTGTATTTTCTACTGCACTTCTAAAGAAAATGTGTGTACTCCTTGTACTCGTATTCGTATTTGTATTTGTACTTTTACTTTTACTTGTAGTTGTACTGTGCCAGGACAAACATTTCCAAAATGAAAAATTCCTCTAAAACTTTCAACTCTAAAGGGAAACAGTACAAAGTACAAAAATACAAAACACAAAATACAAAAAACAGTCATGTACATATCGCTTCCGTTTCTATAGTCTCTAGTCTCTACCAGATTCACACAATCCAATAGAATAGAACAGAATAGAACACAACACAAAGCACAATACAAACATTGTAAAGGTACACAATACACAAAACACAAAATACAAAATACAAAACACACAGAAGAATAAGAAGAAGGACAAGAACAAAATCCAAAATACAGAGCACACAAACGAAACGGAAATAAAAGGAGGAAACTAAACTTTGAACATTGTGCATTGTACCCCCGTATCATCACATCCAATCATGTATAAAATGTATCAAAAACCTAAAGGAAAGAAAGAAGAGGAAGGAGAAAGGTCATAGAATCCTATATTTTTGGTTCTCGATTCTAGATACTCGATACTCAATTCTCGATTTTCAAAGTCTCCATCTTCAAAGATAGCACATCTATACTATTTTGCCATATCTTGATGTCTAATGCCTTTGTCTTTGTTCTTCTCTTTACTCTTTACCCTTTCCTTCTCTCCTCCCACACTCTACCGTAATTTCTTTTATTTTGTGCACACACAATCCATTGTGCAGTGTGCACACAGAGTAATAATACTACTAATAATACTAATACTAATAATAATAATAATAGTAGTGTATGACAAAGGACTTTGGAAATTTACAGTGGCATTTGAACCCAAAATAGTTTTATCGTATTGTAAATGTATCAATGTGGATAGTGGATAGTGGATAAATGGACGAGTGAGCATTGAACATTGAACATCCTTTCAAGTATTAGTAAAATATATGTACATGCATAAAACAAAACAACCACCACATTTTCTACAGGGTATAGTTTGAAGTCTATATAATATATAATATATTATTTTATGTAGGTACGATTGGATTGTGATTTTGTTTGATGAGCATAAACAAGAGCTGGATAAACAGATTGATTGAAAATGATTCAATGTTGTGTATACTATTCAGTCTACAATGGACGATGACAATGTATCATACAAACTACAGCTACTAATACAAATACAATATTAACCATATGAATTGGAAAGTAAACAAAACATGTCAAATAGAAGGGAGAAATCAATAAGAATTTTCCATGTCCATGTCCGTGTCCGTGTGCACTGTGTGCAGTGAGCCGTGTCCCTGTTCATTTTGTTTTGTTTTGTTTTATTTTATTTTGATTCTAAATCGACTGTGGAATGTCGAATATCGAATATCGAATGTTGAGTCTAACTCAAGTCCTGTAATACTTGTGACTTTATATAGCCTGAGAAATAAGTAAGAAATTGAAGAACGTCGGAGGGTGAAAGTCAATCACAATCATAATTGGACTTTAATTGTATACAGTGTACATTGTACATTGTACATACTTGCGGGCTGTGGAGTTGAAAGTGGATTAAATTGATTAGGTAAAGTGGAATGCTGCTAGTGTATGAAATGGTTTCGATCGTGCTTCGACTACTGCCGACGACTACAACTGTGGAAGTCATTGATATGAAATATATACAGGTACAATTTTTTTAAGAAAATACTGTATACCGTTCAGCCTAAACACCGTAGTGCAGAGTTATTGACTTATTGACTTTTATTACTTTGCATACTATTTTATAGGTAATTTGTTTTTATGAGTAAATCAAGAGTCAAGAATCACGAATCAAGATGAATTTATCGTATTTATATTTTGTACAGGAACGGAAAATGAAACTATTTTATTACGGAGGAAGGCGAAAAACTTGTAGAACTCTATGATTTAGAATCTAGATTCTAGATTCTAGAGTGTAGAGTCTAGAAAGAGTAGGCAAACGTCAAAATTTGTTTACATGCAGGTTTCAGACACGTGTGGTTCTGACTGTTTACAGATGTGCCGTCATTACCTTCAATTTTCCATTACATTTACGGTGATACATCACCCATCATCCATCCATCATATTACATCTTACATATTACAGGTATTCTGTTTTATTTATTTCATTCCGCTTACATAAGTAATACATTAGATATTAGTTATTAGTGGTTTGAAGAACGTATAGATTATTCAGCTGTAAGTTTGCATGACTGAGCTATCTGTAATATTCCTTATGCATTGTAATTCCCATGTAACCTTAACTAAAGAAAAGGTGATAGAAATTGAAATTGGAAAAGAAACAGAAGAAGAAGAAGAAGCCAAACATAACACGGGTTTAAGTTCAGCGTACTGCTGAACGGTGGAGTAGGAAAAATATTCCCATCAGCCAACCGGGTGCATGATAAATACTAATAACTAATACCTGTTACATAATGTAGTAATGTAGACAGGAGATGGGTAATATTATCCCTTTATATCCACTCTCCACATGACGTGTTTTCTCATAATAAAGCACAGTTATGCTTCATCCTCCGTGTTTTCGGGTTCCTCCAACCTCCAACGGAAGAAAACACTCTACACACTTGTATGATTTTCTTTTCAAAATACAAACAAAAGGTAAAAATCAACAACTGAGAAAAGTAAAGCAGAGCAGAAACCAAGAAGAATTATCTCATTTTGTATGCTGTTCTTTCTCCACATCAATTTTTGTTAATCAAGAAAATTAATTGTTAATCTTAATTCTTAGTACGCCAGTTTAGAGCCTACAGTCTAGTCAATGGAATCTGGAATCAGAGTGCTAGTAATTTTCTAATTATACTCAATACTCTATACATACCAACAAACCATGTAGCTATTAGTTATTATTAGCTCGTAGCATATTATACAAGTATTTATAGATAACAAATGACAACATGACATTTAAGGGGACTCAGAACACTGAACAGAATAAAGAATAAAATACAATGCCATAGTCAACTTTTTGTCAACAGTTTGAAACAAAACAAATGTATAGGCAATACGAAATATCACACACAAAAGTATTGTAATTGTAAATAGTAAATGACAGTACATTAATTAATTAGCTACATTTGTGGAAATTTGTTGTCATTCAAAGGTTGAGATTAAAACTAGAATTCAAGATTCAAGATATCAGTATAACGGCTACGCGTACTCTTGTAACTTAACTTTTGCATATTTATAATCTATAATCCGCTGTGAAATGTAAGTAAGTTCTAAGCCGAAATGGAGACAATAAAAGTAAGAATAAAGTCAAAGTACATAAAAAAACTGGGACTTACTGTTTGAGTTATTTTGTACTGCAATAGGAATTTCGCTGATTTGTAAATGCTTATTAAGAAGGGCGGCTGCCACCTACACGTGATTAGAATAATAACAATAATAATAATAACGGTGGATTAGCATTGTTTTGTATTACTTATCGACAGCCCACAATTTGATATTTGGTATTTGAATGAATCATTCCATCGGTCATCAATGAATAGTGTAAATTGTATAGTTACCTTCGTCCTGAAAACAAAAACAAAGAAATAAAACATAATTTAGATACATTAGTTTCTATTGTATAACACAACTTATTAATTATTAATATCATTAATGTAATCATAATTCCGGATTTTTGTTAGCTTTTTACTACAGCTTGTGTCATAAGAATGAAAGATTAGGATCAGTGATCAGACTTTGTGGCGTTTTCTATACACATACAATACAATACAAAACAGGTAAAAGGTCATTTGTTGTTTTTCTTTTTTTATTTTGAAGAACGTGGGTTGGAAAAAGTAGTAGTAGGTAGAGTTTTTAAAAAAAAGATGGAAAAAGGTTAGTGTTTAGTAAGTATTTTGTATTGTGTACTTTTTACTTTTTACCTTTTTGTTGTAACACTCTTTTTATGATAATATCTTTCTACTTTCTATGCAAGTGATAAATGTGTCTGTCAAGTTAATGTCCTTTTATTCTTTACTTGTGGATTCTTAAGCTCCGAATTCTTGATTCTACTTCTATAGATAAATAAAGCTTGTGCCATCTTTTAATCTCTCTGGTCCTTTGTCCTGGATTCCGGATTTAATGCAACAGAATATTTGCATCATGTTTTATGTTACATAAAAGCATTTTCCAAATCCATTATCCCAGTAGATTAAATCAGTTTAAATCAAACAATACTCAAATAAACTAAAAATTATAATTCTAATGTCTCCAGTCTCGACTGTACAAACGACAAAAGAGTTTACAAATTGCTGTGTAATAAATAACGAGAAATTCCTCAAGGAAAAGAAGATGAAAATATGTAGAATGAACAAGAAAGGGAAATAAATAGTAGAGTGGAGACTGGAGATATACAAGGGAAATATATGAGGCATGGAGGATGGAGAAGAGAAAGGAGCGGAAAAAGTTGTCCAAGGCAGTAAAAAGTAAAAACACCTGGTTTATGCGTGTAAACCTTCAAAAAAGTTGTGCCTAATGCATACAATTACCTCCTGATAAAATACTGCCTTGTGATTTTTCCCGTGTCCCAGGTGAACATGAACTAACATCCATAACATCCAACAGAACAAACTGATGACTTTCCAACAAACTCTACAACTTTGAGCTTTGAGTAGAGAACATAGAACATGAATGCAAAAATAAAAGGAGAAAATTATGCAACATGCATATTTTATACCTGTCGACTATCTACTATCTACCATCTGCATTCTGTATTCTATCTTTTGTACATTCTACATTCTCCATATATTAGCCATCCCCTAACACTGAATAAAATACTAATGATGTCCTAAATGGATTTAGAATGTACACACTGTACACTGTACAATGTTCAGTTTTTATGCAGTTCTTTCTATCTATATTCTATATTCTATATTTTTACCTATAAATATAGATAAAAATTGTTTGTAAAAGGCGTAAACTAGGAATTAAGTGCATATCAAATATATATTAAATACCACAGTCGATATAGACATGGGAAAATCCTAGTTTATAAATACTATATACAGAATACAGAGTTCATCACATGAAATTAACGAGTGGCTTTCTTTTTGACCTAATAATATACTGTACTTTATACTTTTTACTTTATGCTCCCTTGCCTTTTATCGACACTTTCCCATTTCGTAAATAGCAAAAAATATCAAGTATAATAGTAATAATAATAATATTATTATTATTGTTGTTATGCGCATTACAATTTTCCACACTCTCTGCGTAAACAATATAATATTAATGATGATAATATGTGGTTGAATTAATAATGAAAGCAAGTTGTCAGTCATGTAGTCATGGTGCTGGTATTCAGTAGCCTGTAGTTTGTAGTCAATGTAAGTACTTATGTGGTATTTGGTATGTGGAAAGCGGACAGCCAACCATTATTTTTGTCTGATGAGGAACATGAGAAAACTTATTTACATATTGTTTGCAGCTTTTGCACCAAATGAACTTTGCTATTTGCTGTTTCTCCCGTTCACTTTGTACTGTGTACTGTATTGCATTCTTTTCAGGATTCAGTATCAAGTATTCAAGTATTCACCCATCATCATTCACGTGACTAAATACATATTTAGCATTTAATACTTAGTGTTTAGTGTTTATAGTATTATTTATTATTATGCAAAATCCAGACATTATGGCACTTGAGCTGTCCTTTCCCTCATAACACATAATTTTGGATGTTGAAATGATTGAAATGACTTTGATTAAGCCTGACAAAGGAAGATAAGAGAGAGAGAGAGACGGAGAGAGAAAGTTAAATGTGAACGGTTTACGCATCGTATCATTTTTATCCCCTTTTATGCAAACAGCCAACACCGAGTGTGGAAAATAGAATATGGAAACCCTCATGTCTCACATCACTCATCATTATACAGATATTATGAAAACTATATAATATGAAAACTATATAATATAATATAATACATAATATACTAGGACATGGAAACAGATAATATTTTTTGATGGCATAATCCTTTGATCTTAGCCCTCATGAATTTCATCCATCTATTTTATCCATCCATCTAATATCTAATATCTAGAATCTAAGTAGAATCTAGAATCTACTCGTTAGTATTTGGCATTTGGCCTTTGCGGCTTATCAAAGTTGGTATAATTATCATCATAAATATTATTATAGTATTATTATGTAGATTTAGAAATCCTTGATAATTGGGTAATTTTAGTAGTAGTCAAGGCAAGACTTGATGATGATGATAGTGATAATGATCATGACAATATTATTCATAATTCATAAGCCGTAAATAAATGCTTTCTAGCTTCTAGCTTCTAGACTCTAGATTCTAGAGCTTATTCATCATTAGTGATATTTTTGCAATAAGCAATGTAATGTGTCATGTATTACTTTTAGTTAGATTCTGTAATATCATGATGAGGATATGCTCTCCTTTGTTATTTTTAATCAAGTTATGTAACATGGTCAAAGGGAGGTAAAAGGTAGTAGTATTTAGTAGTTAGTCATCCAAAGACTTGAGACGAGAGACTTGAGACATCCTTTGTACAACATTGTGTGTGTGGTATTTATTATGTATCCATTCATCTATGTTATGTATTATGTTCAAAGTGGAAAGTGGAAATGATAAGTCATATTTCTTGCACTAGTCATAAACGGATATTATTAATTTTTTTCTTTTTTCTATACTCTTCTGTTAATACTGCACAAGAAGTCTAAATGTATGTATGTATGTATGTATGTATGATGTGTGTATGTGTGTAGGTACACTTGACACTTGAAACTGGATGTGGACAAAGAGGAGGAGGAAGAAAATGAGAGAATGAAAAGTAGAGCGACGACAGTCAAAAGCCTTTTAGTCAACACCAACACATAACACATACTTTTACACTGAGCACTGTGCACTGTATACAGTTCTGAAAAAATCTCTCTCTTTCCTCCACTTGTCTTGTGTTTGTCCTGTGTGTGCCATGCCATGCTTTTTTCTTCCTCTCTCTTTTATTTTCTTCTCAATGTACTTGAGTCTACCACCTCCCACTTTGTGTAATGGATAATGGATTCATCTCAATTTTTTAAAAAATAAATCAAAGTCAAGGACTCTTTTTTTCCTCTCTTGCTCTCTTTCTCTCTTTCTTTGCCTCCTCGGTCGGACTAACCCGGTGTCTCCACTCCTCTAATGAAAGATAAAGTTTGTAGTTTGTAGTAAAATAGGTATGCCAACGGAATAGAATTTTTCTGACATAGATCTATGATGTTTGCCGAGCCGGAGCACAACTCGAGTTTAGATTCTAGATTCTAGAATGAGAGTCAGAAGAGTCAGAGTCAGTCCGGATGAAGCTGTAGGAAAATAAATCCAACTTGGCAAAAGTCTCAGCACTTGCACATATAAATGTTTAGTGTGTGTGTAGTATGTGCATAAACAGTATACATAGGTACATGTGAGTTTTTTATATGTTCTGTGTTCTCAACTTTCCCTTCATTTCCATCTCTCTCACTGCCACATTCAATTAGATGGAATCAAGTGTTGAAAGTGGAAGTGTAGAAAAGTTTTCACAATTTCATGACAAATTGAAAAATAAATTCAGTTTAAATTACAACTTGCCCATGTATCCCATCACATTCGCATTCGCACTTGCCACCCTGATTCCTGACTGCATTGACTGCTGACAGTACAGTCGACGTATAACTTTGCTCAACTAGTCTACATACACGAACCATGAACCACGAACCATGAGCAATGAGCAATGAGCATTGTACAAAGAACATTGTAGAACCATTCCATTGTTCATTTTAGTCTTTGGCCTCTTCACTCTCCAGAGTTTGACCCTCGTAGCTCGTAGCTTGCATACATGATACATGTAGATGAATTTGGAATTTGGATTTGGAATTCCACTTTTGATATTGTTTAACAAACGTATAGTTGTAGATGGGTGCTGTGTGTTGTGTGTGAATTTTGAATAGGAATAGGAGCATTCAATTTCCCATGTAGAATGTAGAATGTAGAAATATTCGCTGTTCTTTTTATGTACACGCACACACACAAATCACGTAGATAGATAGCTACATATGTGTATGTATGGAGTTGGGATTTCTGGAATGTTTTTGACTCAACAGTCTACTCGACTTCCCACTCTGTACTCTTCACTTTCAACTCTTTCAGTCCACTCGACTTGAGCCTCCAAAGGCAAAGGCTGATACTCGTGCACGTTGGGAGTTGGGAGCTGTGATCTGCGATCTGCAAGTCTCTAGTCTCTAGTCTCTAGCCTGTTTCTAGTTTCTAGTTTCTAGCATGAAACTGATGTAAAGAGGACTGGGAAAGGAGCTTAGAGATAAATGCAGGATTGGGATTGAGAGACTCTCACTCCTCTTTCCCTCCGTACTCTCTACTCTCTACTCTGTACCTATGCATAATACATTAAACACAAAATAGATAGATAGATAGATGGATGCAAGGGCGTGTGGGGCTAAAGTTGTCACTTATTCATCACCCCTGATTTTTAAACAGAGTTAAACAGAGTTTTATAACTAATCTAATTTGGTTTTTAGGAAACTAATGTACTAGAAAAAATGAGGAAAAAATACAGACAAAAGTTCATCTGATCCAAAATTTACTCCAGAGTTTGAAAGCTTTTTATATTATGAGAATTACTATTGCAATTCCAAATCAAGTGCACTGTTTTCCCCCACGGTGCCCTATGCACTATGCATATTTACATGTACAATGTACAGTAACGCTTTGCCTTTGAGTTTTTTGGAGGAATTCTACCACTACTGAAACGACTTAGGATGGACTCGTATCGCATCGTACCGTATCCGTTATCCGCTTCCTTCTCCTTGACTTTCTCCTGGAGCTGGAGTTGAAGCTAAAGCTGGATCTGGCACTGAAAAACTACAGTTAAAATCGTCCTCGTCCTCCTCCTCCTCCCCGCCGTTGTCATTATTTCGTACGGCCACGACTATAGACTTGGTGCAAGTCTGAGTGGGATTGTGTGTCTATCTGTCTCGGTGTCTCGGTGTGTGCATGTTTCGTGATGGGGAAGAGAATAAATTATTTTATGTCCACAGTTTTCCGTCCGATTGGCGCCATGAATTTGAATCCAAATTTTCACAGTCCTCTTTCTCCTCTTCATAATAATAAACGGTGTGTATCATTTACAGTCAGCATCCAGTATAGCAAAAAGTTGACAATGTACAATGTACAATGTACACTTTCACCAAATGTAGAAATTTTCATCATTTTCATGTTCCTCATAATCATAATCATCTTTATATCAAAGTATCTGGTCTACAGGAGTCAGTTTCCTGTTTATGCGTCATCATATAGCTATACATGAATATGTATTTCTAATATGACGACCATGAAGAGGATGACTATTATTATTTCATCATCCAGAAATCTAGAAATGAGACTAGCAAGTGGAATAAGTAGGAGTAGTGTAAGTGAAATGGTGAAGACTGGTTGGTGAAAGTGTTGAGACTGAACAGAAAATAGTGTAGAGTGTAGATAAACAAGGCTAGAATGTTGGAGACAGGAAGGAATTTCATTCTCATTCTCGTTTTGGTTCTGGACTAGGAATTCTTCATGCCCATTTTCCCATTTCTAACTGTACTTTCATTGCCACGGCCATTGTCACTGCCATTGGTTTTGCCATTCGCCATTCGCCATTCCATTTGTCCCAACTCGGTGTGTGAATAGTTCAATTGATAGATAAAGTCAGTGGGGACTGGGGACGGGAGACTGGAAACTGGGAACTGGAAACTGGGAGTGAGAGAAAGGGGACAAAAAGCTGAAAGGAGAAAAGAGTTTTGTAGATACTTTGTATAATAATACTTTGGACATGAGACATGAGTCCTAGTCCGCGTCAGAGCAAAAGGAGTGAAAACTCTACAGGCAAAACTTTTGAACACTAGGACTGGCACTGAAGCTGGAACTAGCACTTGTACTTTGTACTTTGGACTAATACTAATACTAATACTGGTAGTGTCTAGTGTCTAGTATCTAGTGTAGACTGTGGGTTGAATGTTGAATGTAGATAGAATTAGAGATAGTGATGGTCCTCCGAGTTGTTAGTTGTTAGTAAAAGCTCCTGGATATTTGGACATGGATGAACAAGTTTTTCTGGCTGTATCCCTGGATGTGGATTGGATGTGGAGGACTTTTCTATGTAAGTATTTATTGTACATTGTACATAGAGATACGAAGAGGAAAGATATGCACGCCTGCACTTTCTACTCATCTCTCTTGACCTTGTTCTATATCTCCCTTTCTTCTTTTTTTTCTACCTTTATTACTATTATTATAATAATACTTTTTCATGGATTTTATAAGATGAAACGTTCAAAGTTTTGGATTTGGATTTCGGTCTGGATTTTCTATACTACTTGTTCCCTTAATGCCTAATACCTAATGCTTAATGTATAATGCAAAATATATATATAATATCTAACATCTCTATCAAAGTACATGTGTCCCTGTCCCAGTTCTACAATCTACAACTAAATGTCAATGTATAATAAAGCATCTTTAGACTAGATCTAGAATCTAGAATCTAGGATCTAGAATGTTGAAGAATCATGAAACTGGCACTAAAAAAGATTCAAAACATTTCAGATTCCAGAGGTGGCCGGACTTTGGACTTTGGAGAATGGAGAATAGAGTCAATACAATGTATTATACGTAGTACACTGTGTACAGTGTACAGTGTACATGTAGTATTGTTCAGTGTAAAGGAAAATTTCTCTTCTTCTTCTACTTCTTCTTTTTACGTGTTTCTTGGATACTTTCAAAGGATTTTCACGTTTCTATTCAATTTTCGAAAGCTGTCCAAATGGTTTGATACTTGACCAATGATGAGTGGAGGAGAAAGAAAAAGAAAAGGAGAAAAAGAAGAAGAAGAAGAAGAAGGAGCACGACGGCCAATTTCCTTCTTTCGTATTTCTTGGGGTTTTTTTTGAGTAAATTGAATTTTTCATTCGTCTCCTTCTCTCTTTCCATCCTTTCTTCCGCTCAATCAGGCTTGTTCTTGATTCCTGACTCGTGATCCACAGTACACTAGAGTACAGTATAGAAAAGTACAGAAAAGTACGGAACGGAAGAGAAGAAAAGAAACGAGAACTGTACATAAATAAGTGTACACACAAAGCTGTTCTATGTTTTATATTCCACAAGTTTTGTGCTCAACTTGGAGAATCTAGAATCTACAGTGTAAAGTCAAGAATATAGAATATAGAGAATATATAGAATTTAGAGCAATTCAAGTTAACCAAGCAGAGATCATCTCATTCCCTCGGTTAACTTATCTATCCACAACCACGTACCACGTACACTGTTCAATGTTCAATGTACAAAGTGTACACATGTATGAAACTCGTACTTTTGCGGTTTTTGTGGTGATCGTAGATACATAAATGCTCGTTCCGCGGTTCTTGATTCTTGATACTAAAAGTTGTTCGTTTTTCATTCTTGATTCTTGATTCTGGATTCTGAATTCTTGACTCACTTATTCTGAGAGTCTGGATGGAAAAAACTGGAAAAATACATACATGAAGAGTGGGGGAAATTTATCAAAATGCCATTCATTCATATGGCTTGATATGTGTACGAAAGTTGGGCACAAAGAGTCAAGAAATGATCTATGTTGTGTCTACAATCTACATTCTACATTCTACATTCCTCGTACATTCTCTGTGAATTGTGAATTGAGTACACATTTGAGTTTGGCTTGGTCTGCTTTTGGTTTAGCTCGAGTTAGTTGAGGTGGATAGTGGATAGGTATCATGATAAAATAAAATTTTATGGATGGTATGATAAAAATAATCTCAAGAGAGGAGGAAGAGGAGGAAGCCCGAAAGCCAACAAAATTAACTAAGGAGGAATGAAGAAGGATAACTTTCGTTAAGAGATATAGGAAATTGGTTCGACTTTTTCCTCTCTCTCTCTCTCTCTCTTGCTCTCTTCTTGTCTTCCTCACGTATATTATTTACCTAGCTTTCTTTACTATCGACTATCTTCCATCTACAATCTACACACATACAAAATACATACATCATGTATGATAGAAGTATGTAGGACAAAAGTTGAGACAAGAAGTCAAGGAGAATTTCTCAAGATAGAAGTTTCTACCTGTATCACCATCATTATATCATACTCCATATACTTTACACTACAAATTACATCACATTTCATTTATATCATATCAAAATGAGGAATACATGTAGGAACTTGTACCTTTTTACTCGTACTTTTTACTTGTGCAATTTCCCCTCATGCTGTAACTACATGTGATTGATTTTTTCAACCAGATGAGTAAGTGCACAAGTACAAGATATAATATAATATAATATATATTATATTATATAATAAGATGTCCTTGTATTCTAAGGATAGTAATAATGATACACAGCTGCAGCTGTAAGTTGTTAGTTGTAGAGGTTGTAGGTGTATTTCTGTCATTCTGAGGTATGTTTTGTGTCTCTCCTCTTCCTTTGTCTCTGTTTATGTGGGTAGACACATGTAGAATGTAGAATGTGGAATGTAGAAGAGAGAGATAGTAAATAAAGTAAACTTACAACTATTGATAGGCCACTATATGTGATATAAAATATAATCTTTATTCTATATTCTATATTCTGCTTGTACAGCCAAAGTTCTTGATTCTCCTGTCTTGTGTCTTGTGTCAGGGGGAAGGGATTGTCTTGGAAAAAGTAAGTGGGTAAGTAAGCAACCGAGTAAAGTGAGTGAGTATGGAGCTTGGAGTTTGGAGTTTGGAGTAAAGAGAGTTCATACATGTCTTAAAGAAATACGGAGAGTATTCGAGCTGAATATCAAAGTGTTTTTGTCTCTGTCTCTGTCTCTTTATTCTATCCATTTTCTATATTCTTGTCCTCCTCCATCTCCACCTCGTATATACGACGGACGGTGTACAGTGTACGGTGTATGGGAAATCTATACAAAAGTCGTATAGATAGATGGATAGATTTCCCTTCTCTCTCTGCCTCTGTATTTTGGTTTGATGTTGATATTACATATTACATATTACGCCATGTGCCATGTGGATCGATGAGATTCCGATGAACAAGAAGATGATGAAGAGAAGAAAAAGAAGAGAGAACGAGAAGGACCATCGTAATACAGTTTACAGTGTACAAAGTATACTGTGTACAATATACAATGTAGAATGAAGAATGAAGAATGCCAGAACCCGAATAAGAAGCATAAGAAGAAGCTCTGTTCTTCTTCTCTCTCTCTGTTTTCCCTTCAAATAGATCACTTGTACATCACGCACAGTCTTTAAGACTTGAAATTTTTCCCTTCTCCATCTTCATCTTCTCCTCTTTATCCTCGTACACTACTTTTTTGGTTGACTGCTCTTCTCTCTCTCTCTCTTTCTTTTTCTCTCTCCATTCCTTTCCACTTACCTTTCTCTACCCCGTTACTCTCCATTCTCCATTGTACATGGTACATTGTAAACTGTGTGCAGTGCACAAGTGTCTGTAAAGGCATCCCGTAACAGTAACCGTAACAGTTACATACACCTGTCGTCGTCTTTGGCTCAGCCAATTCTCAGTTCTCCGTATCGTATACATTCCATCCCTATCTTCTCTTTTCACTCCTGTGTAACTCGTATCCTGTATCAAGGATCTACAATGTACAGAGTACAATGTAAAATGAAGGAGCGTGGAGCATTCATCCTACGTACTACAGTGTATCTTCCTATGTATGTTCACCACTAATGATGAATTTGATTCCCTTTTCCTCCTTCATTTGATACAAGAACGTAACATAACCACCTTCATACAAAATACAAAGTGACTATATCTAATTCTAGTATCTTATATACTTATAATATCTAGTACTACTACTATTAAAAAATGCAGGCACATCATATCGTTTACGTTTTCGTATTTCAATTTTTTTTCATTGAAGCACAAGATCCAATTTCAATTTCACATTTTATACTCTGTCTCTGTGTGTATTATACAGAACAGTATTTGCTATTCGCACATGCTTTGTGTATCTATGAGCCGTAGTATTTTTTGTAGCTTTTTAATAAAAATATGGAAAAAAATTCGACACAGTTTAGCATCCAGTTTCAAGTGTGGAGTATGAGGAATCTAAAGTCTATAAAGTCTAGAGTCTAGAGTTTATTGGAAATAACATTAGTAGGAGAAAATACTACAGCATTGGAACTTGTACTGAACATTTTCCAATGGTGAATATGGAATATGGGATATGGTAATGAAATAGGAGAAAGAGAGAGGAGAGAGCAAGAGAGAGATAATCTCAAGTGTTATCATCATTTGACTATAATTTGTTCACGTGAGTAACACAATATGTAATTTAATATTCCCTTTAATATTCTCCATCATCCTTTTTTGCTTTTATTCTATTCTGGATTCTGGATTCTGGATTCTGTGTATTGTGGATTCTGGATTCTGGAGCTGGATTCTAGATTCTAGATGCTAGTGTAATTATGACGCTCTAACTACAAGGTGATGGTGGTGATAATGAGAGAGGAGGAACAGAGCAAAGGACGAAGAGGAGAAGAGGAACAAGTGGAGAAAATGAGAGAAAATTGTGAATCGTGCGTTTGGATTATCATTATATCATCTTTTTTTTCCCTCGCAATCTTCCTCTCTATTAAATGACAGACAGTGGAAACAGAAAGAGAAAGCGAGAGAAAGGCAGAAAGACAGAGAGAGTAAGAGGAAGAAGTAGAGAAAGGGTGAAAGGAAAAGATGGGAAGCTTTTCTTCTCTTAACGACAAAGGAGAAAGAGAGAGAGGATGGAGATAAAAACTAGCATTCCAGTCCTTTCCACGTACTTTTCAACGTTCCAACATGCACATCCAACATCCAACATGCCTCTCATATTCTTTCTATGCTTCTCTTTCTCTCTTTATGCTTGTCTTTGTCTCTTCCTCGGATTCCTTGATTCCTGAGGCTTTCTTCATCTCCCTTTAATACACACACGCATTGCTATCGTCATTATTACTGCGATTGCCGACTATTCATTCGAATTTGTGTTTGAATTCCAATTCTCTCTTCTCTCTGTGTTTTCGCATGTGCTCACACACTCTTCTTTTACTCTTTACTCTTCTCTGTTCACTCATATAATGAATGTCGAGCAAAGTTTTTCTCACAACCATTACCATCGCCATCGCCATCATCTAATCAAATACCTTAAGTCTACAGACTACAGACTACAGTCTGTGGATATATAATACATGTACTATTAGATACTAGACACTAGACACAATCAGGCGAGGCGAGTGAAGGAAGAAAGAGGAAGAGGCAAATGAACAAGGCACAAGGCACACAAGGAAAACGGAGCGAAGCGAATCAAGAATCAAGAGTGAAAATAGAAGAGGATGAAAGAAAGGGAAATGGGGAGCAAAAGATAGAAAACCCCTTCAAAAGCTTTTCTTGTCTTAGTGCTGCTCATTTTAGAATCTTGAATCTTGAATCTTGAATCTTGAATCTAGAATCTAGAGTCTAGAGAACCTAAGAAACAGAGAATAGGCTCTAGAATCTAGAATCTAGAGAATAGAAGCTAGAAGCATCTTCATCTGCCTTTCCCCCTCCATCTTTTTCTCACCATTTTTTTCTACTCTGTCTTTTTCTTTATTTTTTTTTCTATTAAAAAGTATTTGGAACAAACGTGGCTTTTAATAGAAGCAAATGAGAATAGAATAGAGAATTATAGAATGTGGTACACAATACAAATACTCAATGCTCAATACACAATGTGGAAAAATAACTCAAAAGGTTATTATTATTATTTTGATTATTATTTGGAAGATGGTCGTACTTTGTACTCTTGACTTATGATCCTGGTGATGGTTGACTTAACTTGACTGGGATTTACTTCATTTATTTTGATTTAGTTTATCAATTTCCTTTTTATAGAGGTAAAAAACAGAAAAGAAAAGATAAAGCGCAAAGAAGAGGAAGAAAATAGGAAGGAAAAAGAAAACTAATTTTACAAAGTAGTGGTTAAAGGAGTTCCAAGAATCTTTTTGATGTAAATAAATTGTTGTCTTGTTACTTGGAATACTTAATATGTACAATGTACAATATAAAAATATATAGAATAAAGGAATAAAGAACGTACTTACGTAATCGTCAAGCATATTTTTTATTTTTTATAAAAATTCACATTAAAGTCGTAAAAAATTCTTGTAACAAATCAGGACAAAACTTTAACGTTTTTGAATTTTTTCTTACAAGAACTTTAATTACTTCACAAATCAATTTAAATTCCTTTTGGTCTCAAGTTTCAAGTTTCAAGTATCTCAATTTTTTAAATACTAAAATTTTCTCTCTTTAATTAAATTACTAATGATTCCAAGAGGATAAAAAAGTAACTAATGGGTCAAAAGTCAAAAGTCAAAGTCAAACAGAAGAATAAAAAATAAGATTGAGGAGATTGAGGAATTCTACGAAAAGTTATTACAGTAATTATTATTTAAGCTTTAAAAGAGCTTTCACTTTACTATTTCAATTTATTACATTGTACGATTATAAGTTTATGTTCAGTGTTCAATTTTCAATGGTTGGTTGGCAATTTTAAAAAATCCGCTGAATCCTGAATCGTTTCATTTCTGTACATAGATAAAGATATAAATCTAAAAAAAAAGAAGTAATAAAAGACTTTTATTTCCATCCTACATTCTCCACTTGTATACAGCATACACAATACACAATCTCCATCATTCGGCGTACGGTGCACGGTGTTAAGTTGGAAGGTACAAGTACTAAATGCGAGGTAAAAATACTGTAAGACTGTAGCCTGTAGGTTGTATTTTGTAGGTATTAGGTTTTGGGTTGTGTGTTCACCAGCCATTCAGCTTCAGTTCGGTGTAGTTCCAGCTACTGAAATCTACTTTGTTTGTTGGAAATTAGAAATTAGTATAAAGCGTAGAGTACAAGAGTGTAGAGTGTACAGTGTAGAGTGTAGAGTTTGATATGGAAAAAGGGAAAAAAGTATTCATGTATCTATAGAGAAGAGGAGAAAAGAGGATAATGTATAATTTAGAGAATGGTCTACTGTATTTGTATGTTGTATGTTGTATCTATTTGTAGATGTGGATCTGGATATTACAGACAAATAGAAAATAGAAAAGTAGAAAAGTAGTAGAGGGGAAACTCACAAAGTGGAAGTGAGAAAGAGTGACGTAGTATCATCATGACGTGGGCGCCTAAAAGACTGACTAGCTCCAACCAATATTTCATTCCCGCACATTCCTATTCACTTTTCTCATTCTCATTCCCTTTACCAGTTTCAGTTTCAGTTTCAGCTTCAGACTTGGTCTCATTTTCATTTTCATTCCCATTCTCTCCGTCTCATTCCTATTCACATTTACTTATTTGTCTACCAGAAAAAGAGAAAGTCTTTTAGTTGAGTAGAGCCTACAGTCTACAGTCTAGATGCTAGAGTCTAGAGGCGAGTTTAGTAACGTTGTTTTGGTTTACTTTTTAGTTTTAGTTTCAAGTAGTTTCAAGTAGATTCATACATACATAAATACATGTACAGTGTACAGTAGTCGATTCGATTCGATTCCTTTTTCACTCCGCTTCCACAGACTGAAGCAAAGGAAAGCAAACCCGACTAAACGCCTTCACTTTCTTTCCTCCCTCTCACTCCTTTAACTTTGTACGGCTCAACTAGAAAATGAAAAGGACTTTGACTTTGGAAATATTACACGCTCCTCTCAATTCTCAAATACTATGTAAATACAGTATAATGTGTAGAGTGTAATAAGGAAAATACTACAAACTACAAATACAAATAGATCTACAGAGAAATATCTACATCTATATCTATACTCAATAGCCTAGCTTCTCTTTTCTCACTCATACTTTTCATTTCATTTGCTCGCTTTCTCCCATCTCCATTTCCCATACTCTGTGTTATGTATACTCATTTCCCTTTTCCCTCTTTTGCTTGTTTATCATTACGAAATAGGAAAATCAGTCACAGTTTCCCTTGGAGTCTCCAGTCTATACAGTCTTTACTTTGTACAGGAGTACTCTAGACTCTAGAAATATTTGGATGCTTCTTCATCTCTTTGTGAAACAGTGTGACTGGCGACTGGCGACTAGTGAATGCTGAATGGCGAATGGCGAATGCTGAATGGGCTTTAGGCTGAATAGTGAATACTGAATACTGCAACCCAAACTCTGAGTTCTGGGTGGTTACTTTTGATTTGGCTCTTTCTATGTTAAATATACAGTCTTTATGGGGTCTGTAGGCTGTAGGCGAGTTTCTGTATTGGTTTCATCTTTTGATTTTTAACTACAGGACTGCAGGCCTTAATTTGCTTTGAATCAAACATGGAGCATTGAACACTGAACACTGAATATTAAACAAGTATTTAAATGTAGGTATTTAATAAGCGAAAAAGATCTTTAGTCTCTGTACAATTTAAACATGATATAATTTTCACTCAACCAAGTAAAATATCTATCTAAAATCTAAAGTCTACAATCTACAAAGAAGCTGTAGGGAGTAGTAGTAAAAATCAGGAGAGATAGAGATAGAGACAGCGACAAAGGTATACTCTCTTTAAATGTGTGCAGTATAAAGCATTTGATATGCCGAGTAAGGAATAACGAGTGAAAAGGAGAGTGAGAGTGAGATTGAGAGTGCGTGTGCATCACTTGCACAGATACTTGTACCTTGTGTATTTATAGTTCCATCTCATATAGGCAATTCTCAAGTGCCTATTAATTTGTTTGAAGATCCGCTCTTCTCTTCTCATACCGTTTCATACCATACCACACTCATAAATGCTCAAGAGCTGAAACTCCAAAGAGCCGAAGAGGGAAAGAGGGAAAGAGAAGAGGAGCGGAAAGGGAAAATAAGAATGGGAAAGGAAAATACATTTGTAAAAGAAAGTCTTTTCCCACTGATTTCCTTTTAGTTGAAAAAGTCTAGTATTTGATATCTACAGATTCTACAGATGTACGGTAGAATATTTACATAAACGTATGTACTATGTACAATGCCTACATGTATTTGTATAGACATGTATATTTATACATATTTAAAAGATGGAAATGAGAACATTATTACACTATTACATCTTTCTATTTCTATTTAGGAAGCGGTTAAAATGAAAGGAAGTAAGCTGTAAGCTGTGTATAATGTACAATGTAAGATGTAAGAGATTTCCATGTACTTTCTACTTTCTCTCTCTCTCTACTTTCTGTGTACATTGTACATTTTATATGCTTTGATGCATATCACATCACTTCACAGCACATTACCTATCTTATATTTTACATTTTATATAAATTGATATTGATTAGGTATTATTATATTCTCTCAAATCCTACTGCACATACATTCTTGTGTACATTTCACATTAGACTCTCTTTGTGCACTCTCGAATCTCGAATCTCGAATCTTCCTCAGCTCTTCAATTTACAATTTACACAAGTATTTAGTATCTAGAATCTAAAATCTAGATTCTAGATATTATTACCAATTATTCCTGCTAAAAGATAAAAGAAAAATGAAACCTTTTAAAAATGCCGTGCTGGATATTTAGAAAATTCTACTCTTCGTTACAGGGTGTTCAAAAATATATATTTTATAATATAACACAGCCTGCTGTCTTTTCCTAATTTTTCCATGTGTTTTGGAATCTCTTTTGGTTTAATTTAATTTTGAAACACCCTGCACGCTGTACTCTGTATTATCAATTATCTATTACTTGTTTTCATGGGGACAGGCAGAAAAAAATACTAGAAGCGGGTGAAGAGTTGTAAAAAATGGAAAGAAAGTAGAGTTCCCTTGGATTTTGGATTTTGCAAGTAAAAAACTGAAAGAGGAGAGACACAAACGCTCTACTGCGTGACTGAAGACTGAACTGACTGAGGAATTTTCCCTACTGAGTTTTTATTATTTATGCGTCTTACTTCCAAATTCTTTGTCAAATTAAGCAAGAGAACCGTGAGCTAAAAATATGCACATGGATATACATTTGTATTTGGATTTGGGATTTTGGATCTATACTTTGAATTCCAAATTTGTGTGTACGTCGGTCGTTAAATTCCATAGTTACGAAAGTCATGTACTCAAAATCCCGTGTAACAAAATGTAGGAAAAGTAAAAAAAAAGAAAAGAAGGAAAGTTGTTCAAATACTCAAAAACGTGTCAAGCAGGACAAACAAAAACTGAAAAGGACGCATTTTCAGAATTTAGAATGTAATAGGTAAATTTATGCACAAATGTGAGTTGGAATTTTCTGAATTTTCCTAATTGGTAATTGCAAAAAGGTGGTGGAGGTTTTTTTTTAGTTATTTTCAAAGCAAGTTCCATCCACAACACACTTTCTACTTTCTCCACCTCGTTAAATTTAAAGGGAGGACATTCAAAGGGAAATTTATTGTATTGTACACATAGAAATTCTAGATTCTAGATTATACAAGTAGAAAAACCCCTCTGATTTCCTTTCTTTCATTCTTGTCCTGTCAATTTTTAGCACCTTTTTTGTATAGTTTAGACTTTTTTTTAGAGTTTAGAGGTTACTTGGACTATAAAATTATTTATAGGTAAATAAAATGTAGAATAAAAAAAGGGGGGGACATACCTGTAGAGAATGTGCTCCTGTTGAGCCGCCTCCCGATATATTCTCCAGTACGTGATAATCATGACGACGGCGGGGAACCAAAAAGAAATGGAACTTGAGACGACAGCATACGTCCTATTCACTTGGAATCCACATGTCCCATCCTCCTCATCCTTTACCCATTTTCAATTCCCATTTCCATTTCCAAACATGATTATAATGATGATGACGATGACGATGATTTGATGGTTAACAAAACAAACACATGAAAACAACAAAGACAAAGACAAGTTTATCAAGAAATCAATATTTTTTTGTCTCCATTATTTGTAAAAGAATTTCCATGATTTCCACTGTACACTGTACACTGAACATTTTACATTTACGTACTATTCTTTATAAACAATCCTCATTTGATGAGTAAACTTTTTCCTCTTCATCCTCCATGTTTAGCAATAACCACAAAAGATGAAGAAGAAGAATCAGAACCAAAATCAGAGGCAAAACTATAGTATTTGTTGTTGTACTAGTCCGGGTTTTGATTCAAGATTCAAGATTCTAGATTCTAGATTCAAGACAAGAGAAAAGAAACATTATTTCAAGTTTTTTCCGCTCAAAAAACTTTTTATTGAGGGAAAAATGATGAAAAAAAAAGTTTACAGGGTCGGAGGATGAAGTGCAGTGTGGAACAAGGAAGAAGGAACAAGGAGAGAACAGAGGCTTTGCTCTGGTAGATTCCAGATTCTAGATTCTAGATACACATAGAACACACAGTGTTATAAATGCATAATATGGGAAAAGCAATGTGACTTTCCCCATTATATTTAACAAGCGAGAGTACTTCTATTCTCCAAGTTCAGTTAAGGTTCTTTGGGTTTGGCTTTGGCTTTGACTTTGGCTTTGGTTTTGGTTTCTGCTTCACTTTCCTTCTTTCTTTCTTTCTTTCTTATTCAGCTTCGGCTCCTTTCTTCTTGTGGGGTTCCATCTCTATTTTCTCTATTCTCTCCTTTCTGTTCATTGTGTATCATTGTCAATTTTTCGGTCTGAGTCATTTTGGAGGTGTAATAAAGACATTGGTTGGCTGAGCAAGAATGGAGAATGGAGAATAGAATGACTGTGGAGGAGAGAGAAAGAGAGAGAGAGAGAGAGAGAGGGTGAATGGATGAAGGAGTGAATGAATGAATGAATTGGAGAATGGAGAGAATCACCACCATTTTGTATTTGTGTTAAATCCAAACTCTAGACTCTAGACGGGAGACTCGAGACATTCTTTACATCATGTTATTGTGTATCAGGGAGTAGTGTAAGAAGTAAGAATGCACAGTGTACATTTTATACTTTATAGATACTGTCAAGTGTACAATGTACAATGTACAAAGTACAGTGTAGTGTGGCTGGCATGAGATGGGATACAAAAGAAGACTGAAGAATTCCTCGAGTGTCTATGTATATGTATATTATATGTATTTGTATTTTGTATTTGTGTGAACAAGTCAACTCCTACTACATGTATAATGACAATAGGAAAAGGCACAAGGAAAAATTGTATTGAGCTGTCAATGTGTTTCATTGAATTGGAGCGGACAGAAAACTCTTTCGCTCTCCTTCTTCCATTTATACGCTCCTTTGTGTATTTATATGTACTTGTGTGTAGTGTGTACATAGTAATATTTCTGCTGTATGTACTATGTAGTATGTAGTGTAAGCTTTATGAAGGTGTTCTTTTCTTTTTCTTTCTTGTCTTTTCCATTTTCTGAATACCAAATATTTCCGCACTCAGCATAAAAATAAGAATACTCGAAATTCCAATTTCAAGTTGTGATGACACACATTTTAAATTTTTGGAAAAACTCTTACCATTGTCAAAATTTCACATTCCACATCTTTCATGTCTCATCAAAGTTTGTACAATGTACAGTGTACAGTTTTCACAGGCATTGTAAATAGTAAATACACATATCTCCATTTTCAATATAGTTCAGTTGAGTTTCATTTTTTTATGTATGAAAAATATGGAAATATGGAAAAAAAAGTAAATTGAATTGCGTTAAAAGTAATAAATATTGTAATATTAGGTTGTAAATGTTGAATGTATTTCTATTTTCTATAGTATTTTACCTTTGCGTGGAGATGTTCTTCAGTTGTGTAGAACCCGCCGAAAATGGGGAGGAAAGATACAAAAGCTGGTAGAATCCATATCGAGACTACAATTTGATGTAATGTTTGCATTTCCAGTTTCAGCACCCGTTCCATTCGTCAGATTTTTCCAGATTGAAATTGAAGTTACATGAAAAGAAAACAAAAGAGATTCAGGTCAGTTTTTTACATGGAAGTTTCATAATTTTCCACATTGATGAACGGGGAAAAATGATAACGAGATTTGAGATTTGAGAATATGGAGATGTGGTTACACTTTGAAATATGCATCTGTAATGTATAATGTGTATGTTGTATGCACGATGCACATAATGTAATAAAATAAGTTCAAGTATGAAAAAAAGTAGTACGGATTTCGATTTCAATTTCAATTTCTATGTCTACCTAATCACCAATTTGTCACAGCAAATCCACTCTATTTCCTAAATGTGTTATAATGCGGAGCATTATGCATTATGTAATGATAATATATATTACATATTAGACACTAGATATTGCACAGGGCTGTATCACATACCGTAATATTACTGTATTTCATATCCTAGCATATCATATCAGACCCACGATGAGAAATATTACACATTGTCTCTCTAAAATCTAGCATCTAGCATCTAGATTCCAGAATCTGGATGCAGAATTTAGAGCTCGGGTACTAGATTTTGAGTTTGAGTTTTACAACGTAAAATCTCACTGTGTGTATATGTGGATTGAAGAATGAGTAGAGTTTAGAGTGCAGAGTGTAAGAGACTGAATATTGTACATATCCATCGGGCACATGTGACATTTTTTCCAGTTGAGTTGAAATCAGTTTCTTTTCTTGGGTGTCTTGTCTTTCTGTCTATCTTACTGTCTGTCTGTCTTTCTGTCTTTCTCCTGCCTCCTCCTGTCATTCTACAATTCCACAATTCTATCTCTTTCTTTCTTTCCTCCACTCTTTGCCGTACAGCTAGTCCGATTTAAACAGGAAGGAATGAGTGTAGAGTGTAGCATGTAGAATGTAGAATGCTGAATGTAGGAAATGGAAATGGATTGTGACTCAATGTCTTATTTTTCTCTCTTTTCTCTCCTCTCATATTATATAAAATATACTTTCATTCTTTTTCCAACTTCCACCTTCCTGTCTTTACTTGACTGTGGGCTGTGTGCTGTGTGTCGTATGTCTCATCATCAGCTTTTGTACTATTCACGCTTCACATCCCTCCACTCACATCTGTATCTGTATCTGTATTTGTAAACTGGTGATGGTTATATTATTTTATCTGTATACATATTTGCTCACACAGCATATAGCATATAAAATGTCCATAGTGGATAAAAGTGGAAATGTTGAGGAACACACATGAAAAAAAATTCATATTGACTATTGACTATAGATCGATATTAGATATTACACACTATACAGATGGAATATTATATACACGTATATTATATACCAATTTCCCCACCTCCATTTCATTCCATTCCATTCCATTTTACCTCACACTTGTCTGTCAAAAAATGTATAGAAAAGATTGAGACGTTCGGTGTTCGGCGTTTGGAGTTCGGCTTGTGAGAAAAGTAGAAAAGGAGAAAAGAGGATCAAGATGAAGATGTGTCCTTCATTTCTACACAAGAGACAATTTCCCAACTCTGCATCCGAATCCAAATCCAAATCCAAATTCAAAATCCAGATGTGCCAATGTCATAATTTTCTTCCTTTCCTCTCAACTCTCAACTCTCAATTCTCAATATTCGTATATTCACAGTGAACACTACACACATTACACATTACACATGCAGAATGTCTACTATAAATCCTTTTGCATTGTGCATATGGATGAAAATAGTAGTCGTAGGTCTGTGTAAACGACTTGAATTTTTTTTTCAATCGTACCATCATCTTTTTTCTTGTATGTGTATTGTGTATGCATATGTGTGATGAATGCATGTCTATTACTTGACAATTGACAATGTCAATGGGAGAGGAGGAAATATTCCTTTTCCCTTCCTATTTCAATTTTGTCCTCCTTCGGAAGTGGAAAGTTGGAGTTGGATTTGGATTTGGTTGTTGGTTGACACCTTGAATCTTGAATCTTGAATATTCACTTTTTGGAACATCTTCTATATTTTCTCCATTTTTTTCACTTTCTTCTTTCTTCACTTGACTTGGCTTAACTTGACTCGACTTGACGCGACTCGGCTTGACTGTACACTGTACATTGTACGTTGTACAATTTACATGTGTATTGTATCTCTTTTTCTTTTTTATTTTTCTCCTTTCTCCTCTCGTTCAAGGACATGAGAGGAAATGTATAGGAAATGGGATGTGATTTTAAATTTTAGGCCTCAAACTTGAATGTATCCAACATCCAAAATCCAACATCCAACATTGATGTAAATGTATTGTACAAATTTGTACACTTTTATTTATTTATTAAGGCTAATGCTGTAGACTAGAGAATGGAGAGAAAATTGTGTGAGAAATACCGAATATCGAACATCCGTATACTGCAATATTATTGTAGGAAGAAGAGAATAAATATCAGAATGGGCTAACAAAATACTGTGAGCTGGATTGAAAGTGTAAAACATAAAGTACAATATAAAAGGTACATTTTATATACTGTACAGTGGATTGTTTACTCACGAGCCCCATTTCTTTTGCAAATAGTCAATGTACAATGTACAGACTAGACACAGTTCAAATTTGTATCCAACCCTATAAATTGTGAATTGTATATATAGTATATATTTTTTAGGTAGATGTGTCTGGGAGGAAAAAGGTTGTAGGTTGTCCACTAATTCTTTCTCGTCGTTCTACTTGTCCATGATGTCGCTGTCTTTGTCCATGTCGATGTTGATCTCATTGTCACTGTCAGTTGTGTACAGTGTACAGTGTTTCTACATTGTACAACCATTTCTATTGGCATTGTCTATTGTCTCCTTTAAACTAGACTAGCCCATTCCGCACTATACACAAAATAGAAAATACGAAATACAAACTGCCTCAACTTGAATCACAAAGGGAAAGTATCGAAACCGGGAAAAAAAAAAAACCGTATACAGGATTTAGTATTACGTTTCCTCAATGTCTCAACATGAGCGAGAATGCGCAAAATACACACACAAGCTCAATGCTCATTCAATACTCCACATTCCACATGTAATATTATTGTAAATATTACATTTATGACCATGAAACTCATCATTGATTTTTTTCAGAATTAGACGGAGAATATGAGTGGAATTTTGATTTTGATTCTGGTTCTGTCTTAGAATCAGAATCAGAACCAGAATCTCAATCAGAGTCCGACTTTGAGTCAGAGGGTAAAAAATCACAAAATACAATAATAATAATAATAATAACGGTAATAATAATAATGATATGAACAAAGAGAACAAAAGGGTGCGGAATGTATTTTGCCCATTTCCGATTCCATTATATGCTTGATTGCTTTATGACGGCTCTTTTCGCTATACTCTATATCATTCCAGTTCCTTTCTCCACTTGTTCAGTTCCTGTTCTCACAATTTTCTGTCTTTTTCCTCCTCCTTCTTCCTCCACATCTCCTGGATCCTGGATCTTGGAAAAGTTTAGGAGTTGAGCTTTGTGTGTTCTTTTCTTTGCTTTTTTTGTGGTTTGATCTTTTTTTCTCTCAACCGGCCTGGCCTGGTCTTTCATGGAACAGAATGAGTATATGAGTATATTTTTTAGCTTCCTTTTTCCTTTTCTTACAGGAATTACTAGACTACTAGACAAAGGAAGATGAAAGAGAAACAAGCATGGCTTGTAAACACGATCTTTGTGTTAAGAGTTAAGAGTTAAGACGGAGGAGAATGGCACGGATACTCCTAACTACTAACTATACTAATACAGTTTACCATACACCATACACAATACACCAGGTTTGCTGGCAATGGCAGTAATATTACATTTCTCTTGCTCCTTAATTCTTGTACCTTTTCTCCGTATTCGTATTCGTAGTCGTATTAGTATTTGAATTCGAATTCAGCTTGTTACAAGTGGCAGAGTTTACTGGTGGAGAATTAGTGGGATTCTGTGTATTCTATATAGCGTGTTCGGTGTTCTGTGTTGTGTCCAGTTGGAAAAGGGTTAACAAAATGGTGTAATTCAACAACACACAACAAACCTAAACTAAACTAAACCAACAGCTAACAGCTAGTAACTAACAAGTAACAAGTAACAACTAAGATACATGCAACTAAATAGAGGAACTTTTCTCTTTCCTCCTTTACTTTTCACCCTTTCCTTTTTCTCTTTTCCCTTTCGGCTTGAAAATAAAGCACGTATTCATTCATGTCCGTTCAGATTACGAGTAGTAATCTCACCTTCTTTCCTTTTCCTTTCTACTCCTCCGCTGTTGATGAAGACGGTAGTCTTAGTCTTAGTTATGTATCGACAATTCAGATACAGATACAGACTAAAGAGTATAGCTTCACTCCTCTAAACTTCTTAATGGACACGTCCATGTTTAGTAGCAGCAGCTTTCAAGTAACTAAGCGAGTAAGTAACTTCCACTTTCTCTCTCTCTCTCTCGTTGGCTCAGTTGAAGGAAGGAAGAGAATGTGCACCTCTTTCCTCGTTCCTCGTACCTCGTACCTGCTACGACTACTTGTTATATCTTGTATTCTGCCCATTTACCAGCGGTTAGTTCGAAGACTGTACTTTATTTCGTAGGTATCAAATATCTAATGAGAAGAAGAATAAAGGGAAGAATAAAGGGAAGAAGAAGAAGAAGAAGAAGGAGTGTGTACTAATCGTAAGTAAAAGTATGAGGATTCTATTGGATTCTATGGTGTGTAGCGGAGAATGTTAGAGAAAAGGTAGCCGATGGTGGCTTAAGTTGAGTTGAGTTGAAGATTCTTTCATTATGTGCATATGGATGGTGGATAAATGAGCGCATCATGTACAATGTACATATCACTTCCTTGGTCATAGCCATTTGAAACGGTTTGGAACAATAAATAAGGGCATGAAAAACCTTTTACGTGAAGATAGATTCATTAGCTAGATTTTGAAAGAGATCCAATGATATTAAAGTCAATGGAAACTTTGAGCAGTCTAACTGATCTTGAAGGGAGCAAGAGGAAAAGAAAGAGGAAGAGTGAGTACAAGTAGTAGTAGTGATGGAGACTAGAGTTGGAGCTGGTACTGGAAAATACCAGAAGGTACATATCTAGTTATAGTTGAATTCTCCAGAGTTATGTCTACATTCTACCAGCCAGAATAGAATACAGAGGTACATAGATAGGTTTAGGTTTAGGTTGGAGGTTGTGAGAGTTTGAGTCCCAAAAGTTTAGGTTGAGAGGTGAGGTGAGAAGGAATCTAGAATCTAGACTCTAGACTCTAGATTCTGGATTCTAGATTCCGGTGAAATCTCCTCTGAGACATGCTGGGCTCACTACCAACTGTACGGACTATCTACAATCCTCCAGTTTCCAAAATCTAGAGTCTAGAGTCTAGAGTCTAGAATCTAGAATCCAGTATCCACATCCTCTTTGGATTTTGGAGTTTGAATTTCGGATTTCGGATGGTATGATATGATACGAGATACAAGATATAAGATATAAGGTACTCTTGCACCTCGTACTCTCACATAATATAGTGTATGGTCTATATATTCTATATTATTATTATGTTACATGTAATAAAGTAGAATGACTACTGACTACTGACTACGTGTGCAGTTTGGAATTTGGAGTTTGGAGCTAGTAGCTACACATAATATAATGTTACATAATCCCCCTTCTATCCCATGTCAGTAAATACAGATACTTGTTGAGACTTTCTCCTCCAACTTCTACTGAACCGAACCGAACCAAACTCAACTCGACTCAACTCAACTGAGCAGCACTTGATTCTTTTCCCTTCTTTTTTATACAGTCTGTTCTGTTCTGGCCTGGTCTGGCCTGGTATGGTTCGACTTGGCGTGGTCTATTATGGTACGATTTGGCTTGGTACGGTTTTTGGACTGGCATACCCGGCATTTACAAGCCATTTGTAATTTGTACACTGTACACTGTACACTCACCAACGGATATCACAATCGATATTCCATCCAACAAACTCTCATTTCTAT
Organism: Sminthurinus signatus; assembly: GCA_019776565.1. Classification (NCBI taxonomy): domain Eukaryota; kingdom Metazoa; phylum Arthropoda; class Collembola; order Symphypleona; family Katiannidae; genus Sminthurinus; species Sminthurinus signatus. Next base: position 35,657 of record JABASP010000051.1, on the reverse strand, counting down.
AATAATATTAGCCATCCACTACATTCCTATACAAAGTTTGTATACTTTTCATACTTTGTAGTTTGAGCTATCCAGTATCCAGTATCCAGTGTACAGTATAAAGTATTAAGTATTAAGTATAACTCGACTTTCCAATTCACTTATTCCATTCAATTCACTTTTTGAATTCAAATTTTGAATTCAGACTACAACCCTTTGAAAATGTCAGGGGTCGTTTTAACTTTAGCTTTTAGCTTTGGCTTTTTAGCTTGTTTTTTGTTTTAAAAATTTAAGAAATGTTTTAAAACAAGTTGTTTGCATGTCCAATGTTCATGTTGTTTTTTTCTGTGTGTGTATTTGTATGTGTATTTTGTATTTTGTACCATGGCTTTTGGCTTTTGGTACAGATGCTTTTCATTGCTCATGTACTCTTGTACTTTCATGTGTACTGCGGTTAATGGTTAATATTACATTCTACATTCTACAGAGCAGAGTAAAAGAGTGGAGATGGTTTTTTTCACAAGCTTCCAGCTTCCAGCTTGTTTCCTCTGTTGTCTCTTCTTCAGCGAGTTAATATCAAACATCCAATATCCAATATGACACACGCACACACACTCACGTGTACACTGTACACTTTCCTCTTTCCTCATAAAAGTTGATCATAATATTTATGTACAGTGTGGATATTGTTCTGGATTCTGAATTCTGATGCGAGTAATACGTAATACGTAACATGTAATACATATTTAATACTGGCAAATGTAGAATGTTTCGTGGATCATTGAATTAAATTGAATTTCCATTTCCCTCCACCTACACAAGAGACAAGAGTGAAAAGCAACAACATGTACAGTGTACAATTTACAAAGTATAAAGTACAAAGACAACTTTCCTTCAAAGAACATCCCATTCACTATTAATTAAAAGAAAATGGCGCATCATCCATCCACCATCCACAGTGTAGTAAATAGTAAACACTAAACACTACACTGTTGAGTTTTAGCTGTACAATGTAGCTGTAGGTACATTGTTAACTTTTGGCTTATGGTGGTTTGTAATTTGTAATGAAAATATGGGATATGGGATAGTACTAAATTCAGAGCTATCAACATCAAAATCATTATTTTGCTCCGTATGTATTATATGGATTATGGGCACATGCTACATGCTGTACACTGTACAATGTACAAGCATTCATGAAGATCAAGATCAAAATCAAAATGTTGTGATATTTATCCTCAGTTTATAGTTTATCTTTATTCATATCCTCGTTGAAATTTCAAGGAAATTAGAGGGAGTTTTGGAATTCCTAGATAAACGTGACTGTTGTGAGTTTTGAGTGTTGAGCTTTAGCTTTGAGTTTTGAGTTTTGAGTTTTGAGTTTGTAGTGCAGGAATCTGGATTGAAGAGCTTCCTCTCTCTCTCTCTCTCTCAACCCAAACTTTGGTTAATCGGCAGTGGGCAGCATAAGTATCTCATCGCAAGTGCCGTTAAATTTAACGTTGGCGTTCCCCATGTCATTAGAAATTACTCGGAATCCAGAATCCAGAATCAAGAATCAAGTCTCTACAATCTACAATCTGGAATGTATCTGGAATCTGGAATCCTTGTGAATGGTAAACGGTGAGTTATTTTGATACTTGACCTTAAAATGTGTGGTAAATACTGATTTGAGTTCTAATCACTTGAAATTATACACGTGCCGATTCTCAATTCTCAATGTCCATTTGAATTTTGAAAGGTCTCTGCTCGAAATCAAATACATAAAAAATAGAAACAGAAGGGTCTGCTAATGGAAAAGTGTTGTTATTTTTTACTATCAGTCATTTATCACAATTTTAATGCGGACGCTCCGTTTGTTGTTTGTTTGTTTATTTATTTGCTAATAGCTAATAATAATTATGATAATTATTTTAAATTTAGATTAGATTACACCTCCGCATTCTATGACATTCAAAAGTCAAGAGTCAAGAGTCCAGAGGTTTATGACGTACAATTTGGAATATGGGCAATGGCCAGTGCACAATTCATAATGTAGGTAATTTAGATAAAACTAGCGGAAAATCAAGAGTGGAGGAGTGCATTTTCTCATTATCTAACAATCTATTTCTGTTTGTGCAGGTAAAAAGTAGAAAGTTGGTGAGATTGTGAGCAAATCGAAAATCTACTATCGACTATCGACCTATAAATTATAAAACAAGTATATACACCTATGGAATATATTATTGAAAAAAGTATACTAGAGAAAAGAGAATACAGCTAAGTCTATATTGTGTATTGTGCATATTGTAGTTTGTAGTGTGTCACTAATGGGCAAAGTTTAGTCCTGGGACGATAATACATTTCCATTTCCCATATTCTCCACAAGTACTTTGCACATTTTTCACATTTTGCATGTCTGCAGAGAATGTTTGAGTCAATATTTGGAAGACTGTGTCATCTGGAAATATCTACGATACAATACAATTAGCTCTCTCTCTTTCTCTCTCTTCTACTTCACCATTATTATATTAAATATTCTCCTTGTTTTACGTCTACACTCTACAGACATTATCTATTTCTATTCTACATATTCCACATGTTCCATGCTCAACCGAATCGAATCGAATAGAATTCTACATTCTAGTATGTCGAGTCGAAGACTGGAATGGGAAAGATACCAAAGAAATAACATGAACAACAAGAACCAAAACGACAGTAGGATTGGTTATCGGATATCGGATATCGGATGGCAATGACAATGACAATGACGAAGACAAAGTAGTACGGTGTTCAGTGTTCAGTCTTTTTGTGTGTAGTATGTACAACTAAATATGCACATACATTAATAAATACTGATCCGGATTACTAACAACTAACAACAACAAACAACAACAACAACTAACGGAGATAGATAGATAGTAATGAGGGAATATTAGACAATAGAACTATGATATTGCTCCAACTTTTCAGTCTCAACTTCTAAACTTGTCTTTTCTATCTCACATACTCTTCTGCATGTGTACATATTACATATATTGTCACAATGACATTTCACGTTTCCACCGATGTACATATTTATCTATGTGTAAAAGTAACTGCCGCCTGTCGTCTGTCGTCTCCCGTCTCCCGTCAAATGAGCCATCATATTCAGATACTAGTTTGGTTTGGCTTGGTTTTACTTGTGGAACCAAAGAAGAAGAGAAGAATGAGTATGAGCTTGGGAGCAATAATAACTAATAATATTCAATATTATAGCTAAACGTGACAAACAAAACAACACACTACAAACTACACAATACAAATCAGGGAATTGTACAAGATACAAGAGTTTACTATGATATTTGTAATTCGATTCATGTACAATGTACACCGTTTACCATTTACCATTTACTAGTTATCGCTTATGATTTTGAACCACAACACAGAATACAGAATAAACAACAGGGAATGACAGAGTTGTCATTCTGATGGATTCCTTTCTACTACAAACTACACAGCACAGATTACAGCCAACAGAAATTGCCGATAGTGTCCCATTTGACATTCACCACTTGTAGTTTGTGCTTTGTACTTTGTAATCAAATTCACAGCGAAAGAGAGAGAGAGTCAAAAAGATGTGGAAATGCAGAGGAGATATTTGAAATTTGAAAGATGTTTAACCACACAAATTCAATTAATTACTGTTAGCAATCCAAATCCAAAATCCAAAGATATCAGGATTATGCACATTCATATGTAATATGTACACATAAGCACAAAAGAGATGCACATTGTAGAATCCAATACAATAAAATGTACACATTACACATTAAACACGTTCACAGATGAATAATAATTAATCAATAACTAAATAAAGGGCTGGAACTGAAGGATTGGAAACTGAAAGAGTCAAAGACTTGGGTATTACAGAAACAAAAATAGAGGAAACATCATTTATTCACACATGATTGTCAGCTCAAAAGCTCAAGCTCGAGTCAGATTCGAGGATTGGAGTATTCGAGTATTTTAGATTTATGCTGTGAATGTTTTTGACTTTTCATTCTATATATCTGGACTGGTCTGGTCTGGCAATTTCACAATTATTTTTTAGATTCCATTGAACTCTTTTTACTGTAGTAAAGTATACGAAGTAGAAAAAAGTGAATAAATTGTACGTTGTCTAGAACCTAGAGGCTAGAATGTAGAATCTATATAATATATAATCGAGAGCGGAATTCCGATTGTAGAATGCCGAATGCAGAAGATATATCTATAGAAGGTAGAAGGTGAAGTGTGAGAATAATATAAAAGAGAATATCACTGGATAATTCTCATCGGATCTCATGTCTGACTTCATGATGACTCCTCGTAATTGTTTCGAGAGTATATTTATTATGGTGAGTGATGTGATCTATTTTCCCAGGTACAGTAGAATTCTGTATACACAGAATAGAGAATATTCTAACTTCTAACCAACAACCAAGCCCAGCCAAACCATTTATCTACATTCTATAATATAGATTGCAGTGGTACCTTCGACCTGTATTCTACGTGTACACTGTACAGTGTACAGTGTACAGTATACATCCATTGTCTAATTTTAGAGGACGTGAAAATTACGTTAATTATCATAATAAATTTGTTCCTCGTTTTCCTGTCCCGCTCTCCCTCTCTCTATTTCTCTCTCTCTCTCGCACTCCTGACAGTTTGACTAAACGCCCGATTACTCACAATTACAATTACGATTACAATTACGATTGCCGTTAAACCATTTACCATTTACTATTCGCTATTCGCAATTCGCTATTTGCAATTCACTAGTTATACTGTTCACTCTTAACTCTTCACTCTTCACGGTTCACCCTTGCCCTCGACATGCACCAATGACGAGAACGAAAAGTTGCGTACTATATTCCTACATCTAATATCTATTACTATCTTTAATTATATATTTTATATTATATTATATTTGAGGACAAGGTTAAATATGTGAGTGTATACTTTTATAGATATAGAATATAGATAATAGATACTTGTGTAAAAAAAAGAAGTACTTCAACATCCAATAACCAATAACCAAGCATTTTGTACAGAGAGCAAATATATATATGTTTCCGTCTTACCCAGCATGATTCGTACAGTCCTTGATGTCATTGTAAGTGCTAAAAAGAAATTAAGCAAAACAAGACAATGCTCAATTAAAGTTTTATTGAATATTGAATATTGAATACAGAATAGAGTATGGGAAATGGTGAATGGGGAAGTGGGATAATATTATTGTTATTTTATTTTATATTCATGGCATATTTTTATTTGTCTTACACAACTATAATCTATAGTATACAGACTGCAGTTTTTAGTATTTTATAATTTGTAAACAAGGAGAAAATATAATATTATTATAGTAAAGTTTAAAGTTAAAAGTAGAGGACTTACGATATTGTAAGGGTTTAACAATGGCGTAGAACCTATCTACAGAAATACAACACAAGTGCAAAATTGACGTGGTACAGAAATACACATCTAGACTGTTCCATAAATCACAAACCACGGGCCCCCACAGCCATCGCCCGCTTAATGCCATACTAGCATTAAAACTGAAAATTTGTAAAAGAAGAACAAAACAACAACAATTAAATAATTGCTGTATTGTATTGGAAAATTATTTATAATAATAATAATAATCTTTATGCGGCAGACTCTGAACATTATGCATTTATTCTGTCACTTCAGTGATTATTACATATTATTTTTATCATCTGTAATCTATAAGATTTCATGCATTTTAATTTTTAAAATAGTCATCGGCACTTTGAATTACATGTGGAATAGAAGTATAAATTATTATTACCTCATAGCACCTATTGCGACTAGCATGTCAGCAAATGCTAGACTGACTACAAAGTGATTCGTTAATGTTCTCAACTTCCGGTTTTTCCACACGGCGGCAATTACTAGAGAATTCCCTAATATTGCCGACAAGATGATGGCGACAAACACAAATAACTGTGCTAACCACGGTAAAAACATATTGGCGGTTCACTCTTTTCTCTCAAAGTCTTCTTTTCTTCTCCAACTAAATTTATTATTTACTTGTACTATACAAATGTATAGTACTTTGTATTTTTTTTTAATTATTACTATTATTGTATTATTATTATTATTAACAACATAAATATTTATTATTGTATATTCAACTTATTTAATTAAGTGGTTGAGTAAAAAGTAAAACACTAGAATCATTTATTTTTATTTTACTTTAACATGAGACGACAATGAACACCTTTGATTTTTTTTTATTTAATTTTTTTTATTATTCGTTTATAATTATTATTATTTATTATAACATGAAACACAACATGAAATGCTCAACACTCAACGAATAGACGAACACAAAGGTAGAATTTGTCTTGTATCTTGTATTGTTTCAAACTTTTCAACTTGAACTTGAATTTCGCTAAATACTTAAATAATAACAAAGATGTTATGATGATTACTTGATTACTGAAAACTCTTTAAAAATTACACAAGAACACACACACATTCAGGATTTATTCTCAGGAATATTATTTATTACACTTTTTAAAAATCCAGAATCAAATTCCAATTCTGATTCCGATTCAGATCCAGTTCCAGTTTCAAATTAAAATTCAAAGGTGGTACAGCCTCTTGGTTCATAATAGTAGTTGTAATCATACTCAAACTTGTACTCATACTCATAATCATAATGATGATAATGATAACTGGGATTGTAGTAAGAGGAAGAGCTGGAAATGGAAGGAATGCTTCACATGATTAAGCACCTCCATTGAGAATTGAGATAATGTATAATGTGTAATATAATAATGAACCTGGAAGAGAAAATGAAGAGATCGAATGGGAGACGAGAGACAAGTTGACAAGGAGTCGACGGTCGACAGTCGTCAGTCGACAGTAATATGGCAAAAACTCACTCCTGAACCAACCAAATCACTAGAGGTGGCAGAGTAAAGGTGACAATTAACTAAATGAACAAAACGCCCGGATGACAAATGAGGAGTTTTACGACGAGGGGGGACGAACAAAGTATCTACTGTCTAGATTCTAGATTCTATAGTTTCTGGATTCTAGATTCTAGTGTCTCTCCTTCTCGTCTCCAAGTTTTTTTGTAGTATTCCCACTTCCCACAACTAGTCACGATCACTTTTTTAGCTATAAACTATCCACGTTTTTATATGAACCCTTTTTTTTGTTTCACTTGTAAACTGTATAAAGTATAAAGCTAGGTTTACAGATATTTCACTTCTCACTTTTTCTTTAAGGATCCTGTGACTGATTTTTTTTTACAAACTTGACAATTTATGTCTCTGTATTATATGTATGAAAAAGGAGAAACCGAAACGGAAAAACAGTCTCTATCACCTTTTTCCAACAGTATTATTATTACTATTATTATTATTATTACTGCCTCATTTTTCCAATCTTTCTATCGTTGACTGGAGTTGTCTTCAAGTTTCCAATTTTTTCCTCGGTGGCAGGAAGAACTGGACGAGTTAAAGTCTTCTTCTATTACTACTACTACAGCTTCTTCTTCCTGCTCCTTTCTTTTCGTCCCTTTACTTTTAATATTGGCAGTGGGGTACTGATATTGGTGACAGGAGTAGGCTCGTGACATTGTCTTGGAAATGATGAGCAACGAGCTCATGGAATGAAATGTTTAACTTGAGAGTTGTAGCTGTAGCTGTAGCTGTAGTTTTACTAGTGGTACAAGTAATAGCTGGTCCAATAACAAAAGTACAATAGACAATAGGACTAAGTGTTTATTTGGTATTTGGTTTTATTTGGTTAACCAAACCAAGAGAAGGAAACAAAGAATCTCGAGAGATTACACTTGTTGTTGCTACTATTATTATTTTATTATTATTATTATTCAAATTGTTTCTTTCTTCTGTCTCTTGTCCGTTTTCTATTATGTGAGTAGATTTCATAGTACAATATTTGTTTATTTATTTATTATTTATTTATTTATAATTGTGTACATGGAAAACTTGAAACTCGAGGAACACAATCAAACTCATGTTGTTCAAACTTGAAAATTCAAAACTCACACCATGTTGTTATTGTTATTGTGGATGATGAAGGAGATTGAAACGGAGAGCGGAGAGTAAGAAAGAAAAACTAAATATTTATAACAAGTAGTAAGTACTCGTAGCACACTGAACAAGAAGAAGAAGACGGAGAAACAACAAGAAGAACAAAATGATAAATTGTTTAGAGTAAACTTGGTGTTTGGTGTTTGGTGCTTGGAGCTGGGAGTCTTAACAGTCTTGAGTCTTGAGTCTTGAGTGTAGAGTGTAGAGTTTTGAGTGGTACGTTGTTCTAATATTATGAGCTCACTTACTTACTTTTACTCACTCCACTCGATGTTAGCGTTTGCTTTTGCTTTTGCTTTTGCTTTTGCCTTGCCGTAGTGTTAGTGTTTTTAGTGTTGGCGTTAGCTAGAGTTCCTGTTGGTTTTTCAGAGCTGAAATGCTGACGATGCACGTATCAGCGAACGAATGAACGAATGAACTAGTGAGCGAATGAGCGAGTGAGCGGGCAGTCAAGCAGTTACGAGAAGAGAAAAGAGAGAGAGAGAGAACGAGTTGCGAGTTGCGACTCGAGTCGAGTTGGGGAATGAGAAAGAAAGGACAAGTAGATTTTGCAAATAAGTACGTGTGTAGTGTGTACTGTAGGTAATATGTATAATGTACAGTGTACAGTGTACATTGGAGTATGGAGTTTGGTTTATAGCGGTGGTGGGACTTGCGCTCGTTCTTCGTTCCTCGTTCCTCGTGTGTTTATTCTTTTCCTTGTACTAAACTCCGTGTAGCGTAGAGTAAAGAGTAAAGAGTGTGGAGCGTAGCCCGATACTGTGAACGGTGGAGAATGGAGAATGGAAAAGAGAATGTTCAATGTTCAGTGTTGAAGCTATCTTACATTCAGCTCCCACACTAGATACTAGGGTTACTATTTGGTAGTGTGTAGTGTGCCTTTGACTTTGCCTTTGCCTTTGCTTTTCCCTTCGCTTCGTTTGACAGGCTTGGCCTAGTTCACTTGAATATTGAGACTGGAACTGAAGCTGGAACTGGAGTCTATTGCTTTTCCTCCTCTTCTTCTTCTTGTTCTATTCTTTTTTGCTTTTCTTTTCTCTTTTAAAAAAAAGTTTATGAAAAGTTCTGTGGATCACAAGAAGAAGAAGAAGAAGAAGGCAAAGACGAAAACGAAGAAGAAAACGGAGAAGATGAAGATGAAGATAAAAACCGATATGAGGTTGAGGACGAGTGAGGAAGACGAGGGAAGATGGGGGACGCCAGACCGGAAAAGTACCTGTCATCAATCGAATCATTAGAGCTGAATGACAATGTCAATCCATACCAATCCATCAGAGCGAATGTGGAGGAAAAGGGAGAAGGGGAACAGGAAAAGGAGGAAAGAAGGCAATGAGGAACGAGCTGACTTTAGTTGAATCGAGTTGAGTTGAGTTGACTTGAGTTGGAGTTGAGATCGTCCTCAAGTTTCAAGTTTCAAGACCTCCGGATGCAGGACGAAATCCTTTATTGCCACAGTAAAACGTGAATATGTGTACATTGTACATTGTACATACATGGAACAGAACGGAATGGCATGGGATGGATGGAATGGAGAAAGAGAGTCGTCCCTCGGAGAAAACTATTACGGAGCTTCAAGCTTCAAGATGGAAGAGCCAACATCATCACCATCATTGTCATTCCCTCCATTTCCGCTCCATCCTACATTTTCTATTTTCTATGCATACAACATAGAATATAGAATACCTATAACCTACAAAGTATAGATTCTATAGATTCTAGATTCTAGAGCTTTTCCCTTTACTCTAATAATGTACTAAACTGAACTGAACTGAACCAAACTGCACTACTGTACAGTGTACAGTGTACACAGATACAGAAACAGATAGGAAAAAAAAGAGATTCACTAGTTTGAATTTGAATTGAAATCTGAATTCGAATTTGTATTCCTATTTGGATAGATTCAAATAGGAAAAGGGTGAGAAGCACGAAGGAACGAAGAAACCAACTCCCAACTACCTATGTTCTTCAACCATGATCATGATCATGAACATTGAGCATTGAACATGAAGTAAATTTTTATTTTCTATCCATTTGTATCTTGTGTCTCAGTCTGTGTCTGTCTCTCTTCCTCTACTCTCTACTCTCGATTCCTGTTCCTTGTGAATGTTGAACAGAAATCACTCAGTCAAATAGGAGTAGTTTGACTAGGAAATAGGAAATTGGAAACCTCAGACAGAGACAGAGAGAGAGAGAATGTGTGATTCCTACCATATTTCTATTCCAATGGAATGGATGGATGGCCAAACTCTTTCCTTCATCCAACATCCAACATCCACTCCAAAAGAAAAGAAACGACCATTTCTATCACTTACACACACATCAACTAACTCTCCTCCACAATTTTTATCTATATCTTAGACAATACATTTAAAGGCAAAGTAGTCAGTTTGCACGTAATATTATAATCCCTCATACATAAAAATGACACTATATAATCCAACTCAAACTCAAAGGACACAAACACACTAACACTTGTACTTACACCTATAGCATGAGTTTTTGTACATAAAACATAAAATTTAAGGTGGCATTCTTGATTCTAGATTCTAACAAACTTTGTTCCTTCTGCCGTAAAAACTATCCAAAAAAGGTGTCAAGGATCGTTATTGCAAATATTATAGAAAACATTTCTTTATAGCTCTTTCAAAGTTTAATTTTTTTTTTTAAAAAAATCAAAGCATATTTTTATAAGAGATTTTTGTGAGGTTCTCATCCTTTCGATTTTCGGTTTTCGATTTTTCATTTGTAATCTAAGGAAAATGGAAAGAGGTAAAAGATCACACAGCCACATAGCGACAGCCTACGTAAAAGCAAATTTTGATTCCATTCAGTGTCAAATCTCTTTCAGATATGCACGCACGCACACTTTTTATTACTTATTACAGAAAGTATAAAGTATACACATACGTGGAGCTGTCTCTAGTTTCTACTCTGGTTCTGGTTCTGTAGATAGTAGATAGTCATGCGTCTTCATAGTTCAGTATACGGTGTTGATATATGTGTTGGATATTGTATCCCTTCTTCCTCAGCCTCGCACTCACTCACTCCTTCTCAACTCCTCTCAAGACAATTAATTCTCCATTTTCTTTCTCACTGCACTCGAAAACTCATTTACTCATTTACTGACAAGTCCATCTCCATCTCCATCTTGATCTTCATCAGTAGCAAAAAAAAAGCAGCTCGTACTCCTTTTTTTCAACTTGTTCCCTTTTGGTTTTTCTACCGTATATTCTATGTTCTGCATGGTTCATGGAGGAATCTCCAATTTGCAATTTGCATGCAGAGCTCACAACTCTTCTCAATAAAGATCAAATTTTCTCCAAGTCCATGACTTTGGTTATGTCCTCTATCTGCACACTGTACAGAGTATGAAGTACAATATAGAGGATACATGTGCGCATTGTAACTATGCATGTGCGTAAGCATTGATTATGTATTGGTACGGGAATTTTGAGTTTTAGAAAGTCAGTTGGAGCTTTCTCGCCTTTGTCTTGACTTTCCTACTCCTCGTGCTTTCACTCTCATCCTTAATAAAGTTTCATACTCCATGCTCGATAATATTGCCTTTAATACCATCGACTATCAACTTGACTAACGCTCATCCTTTTGCTCTTCTTCTTTACTTTAGTTCCTCTAAAGTTCAATCAGTATCAGTATTTACTTTTCAATCACAACGACTAGTGGGTCATTTTGCTTCTTTAAGCTGTACATTGTACATTTTGTACCTTTTACATGCACATCCACATCAATTTATAATAATTTTGACAGCAGACAACAACAAAGTAGATAGTAGACATACAACTAAAAGTACAGAGAGATTTTGAGAAATTATTATAGATAGAAATAGAGGGGAATGGAATTGATACAGATTACTTATAACATGCGCCGAAACACTCATTGAACAGAATACTCTATACTCTATGATCCACTCCAAAACAAGAGTTTAGATACTGAAGACTTGAGACTTGAGAGTCGAGAGTCGAGAGTCGAGAATACAGTTGTGGAGTAGAATATTATCTAAGATTCACGATATCCAACTTTTCCCTAAAACTCATTTTTTCCCAGAGTCGATAAAATTCTTGCCATTTGTCTCCCTCTTCTTCTTATTCTGTTGCTGCTTGTGCTTGTTCCCATATTCTCATATCTCGGAGTCTTTTCCACTGTGTCTACAAATGGTCAGAGAGAGAGAGAGAGAGAGAGAGAGAGAGATAAAGGAAGCAAGAGGCATCTTTCTTTTTTCTTTTCTTTTCTTCCTGAACTGCAGAAAAAGCAGATAACTTTAAATCCTGAACACAAGTCAAGCCGACGTCAGGCCAAAACCAAACTAAAGCGAAGCAAAGTAAAGCAAAGCAAACGAAAGTATCTAGAATCTGGAAATATACACATTGAGACTCTCAATTCTCGATTCTCAATACTATAGCTTTGATTCGTTCAACTCGAGACTTGAGTCTTGAGACTCTATACTTTTTGACTTGATCCTCATTCATTTCTTTGCTACACATTACACATAGATAGAGTCTCTATCCCTATTTTCCCTCTTTATTCATCACCCTCCTCTTCCTCTTCTTGTATACTTGTTCTTTTTTGCATTAGTCGTCAACTTATTTTTTTTACTCTTTGCCTTCTTCCTCTTGTTCTTGTTCTTGGTCTTGCTCTTCTCCATCTTTCCATCTTGTTCTTCTCTTTTGAAAAGTTGGGAACAGATGGAAATGGTTGAAAGCAGAAGAAGAAAGAAAGAAGCCAAGCCAAGCCAAGTCAAGCCAAGTTGAGGAAAGAAATCAGGAAAAAGTTGGGAGGAGAGACAGTTTTGTTCCCGCTTGCCTCCAACCATCCATAACGGTAGTTATAGCTGTATCCACAGAGACAACGACAGATATAGGCATCGACATGTACTATGTATTTTACATATATATCTATGGCTACACAGCTGAAACAGCTATAGCTGTTACTCTTACTCTTGCTGTATGATGGGAGTAGTCAAAGTCAAAGTCAAAATCAAAGTCAAGTCAAAACCAAAGACTTTCGATGAAGAGGAAAATGAAAAGGAAGATGAAGATGAAGACGAGAAAAGGAAAGGACGAATACAAAAACGACAAGGACTCCTTCTCGTTTTCACAATTTCACCATTTCAGTTTTTCAATGTTTCAATGTTTCAATATTCAATCGGATTCTGTTCTCTCTATTCAATTCAATATCCCTTTCCCCTTTACCTCTGTACTCTGTGCATGAGCAAGAGAAGCAAAAGAATCAAGAGAAACAAGAGAAAGGAGTCAAGGAGCGAGAAAAATAGAAAGAAATGATTGAGAGTGACGGAGCGACATTGTGGGTGGACAGCCTTTTTGATTTTGGTCTAGAATCTAAAACTGGTGCTTGACGTAAGTCACTTTTACTCCTTATTCAATTGACACGTTCTCTCTTTTGCTCTCTTTTCTTTTCTTTTCCTCATGTCTCGATTCTCAATTCTCATGTCTCACGTCCAACTGTTACCTTTTATGCAGCTTGACATTGGACATTGGCATGTACAAAAGTATAAAGGAAAACCTGCTGAATTCAAAAATGAGTCTAGACTCTAGATTCTAGATTCTTGGTATTGTTATAGCATGGAAATGATTATATTATAATAAAATCCATTGTAGATTGTAATTGTGTGTATGTAGTAATGTAGTATGTAGATGATAAAAGAAAACATTGAATTGTATCGAACTTTTTGTCCATGTGATATTATTATTATTATGTATGATGTAACTTGTGTGCGGTATGTTGTATGTTGTACGCCATTATTATACAATATACAATATAATACACGTATTTCTTGGTTCTTTGTTCTTTCTTGTTTGTATTTGTAGTTGTGTTTCTAGTTGTCCCTTGCAAGAAATGTTACTGTTAATCGTATGTTATGGTAGTGACAGTGAGACAGTGAGACATTGAAACAGTGAAGCAGTGAAAAACAAATCGGGTCGGTTTTGGTTGTTGGTTGTCGGCTGGTCGTTTGGGCAGACAAACGAGTGGTCGATTTTGCCTGCGTCCAACGTTCTACATTGTACAATTTCTCTTCATAATTCATTCTCAATCATTCTCTCGCTTCATAAATTATGTACATTTATTTAGATATGTTTTCTACAGTACGTTTTGTATGTGTACATAAAATCGGTAAAACAACTAGGATAAATGTACAAAATCCAAATGCTATAGACTATAGACTATAGACTGTAGTCTAGAGATAGGTCGTACTTTGTTCTTTATATTTTATATCACTGTAGCGAGTTGTTCCTGGACTGTTCCCTATTTGTTGTCAGTCTGGTCCATTTTTATTTATGAAATTTAGCTTGTGTGGTCTATGTTTAGGAAATTCACTCCATGTATTCAATTCATGATATTTCTACTTTGTACTTTGTACTGTATAAATTGTGAGACCTTTTCTTTTGTTGGTTTAAAATTCCAAATTCAAATTCAAATTGAATGCTATTTTAAAGTATAAAATATAAAATGCTTCCTGGACATAAATGCTTTGGTGATACTTTTGTGCATTGAGCTTTGAGTATTGAGTATTGAGCATTGAGAATCAAATAGAATATTCTGCACTGTTCAGAAATTGTTTTTATGAATTATGAATCACATATTTCAAATGTCGAGCTAGATGAATGTTCCATGTTCAGTGTACAAAGTACAATTTACTTGTAGAATTTATTCGTTCCCGATGAACTTTCTGCCCTTTCCCATTTTCAATGTCCAATGTCCACTGCCCAAAATAGCTAAAACTTGAAACATGTGACAAAATTTCTATTTCTAATTCTAATCTTGTAGTTGACTTTGGCCTTTTGTCGTGATATATTTTTGAATTTTTGAATTTTTGAATTTGTCTTGTGTTCTCCTTAATACTTTATATATACTTCATTATACTATATTATTATGTAATCAGCATACATAATACATTAATACATACATGTAGTAGAATATAGAGTTCAAGTTGAAGTTGAAATTCAAGTCTGAGTTAAAGACGGATAACGGATAATGGATAAAGTAAAAGCTAAAGTTGAAACTTGTTGAAACACTACTAACGGTTCTGCGTATTCTATATAGTTCTAATGAAAATTTCATCTTGATTACAATAATCTAAAAATCTGGATTATTTTCTCTTTTTTTCCATGTTCCTGTTGTACCCCACACAACTAAACTACTAAAGTAGATTGGACTGGCTTGGACTAGATTGAACTGGACTCAAGTGGACGGAGCTGCGCTGAGCTGAGAAGAAAATACTCATAATACAGTTTAATGCTACATAGTACATACATAATATAGAGTAAACGGAGAAAGTGAGGTTCCGACTGAAGGTTCAATGTAAATGTTAGGCAAATTTATGTACACCAGTTTACAACATGCATTTTTTTATTTCTTAGTGTGTCCAAGTATATAGTATATATGTATATTATGTACATACGCGTGTGTGTATACTAGAAAAACTGCAAACACGTTTCTCCAGAAAGGAAAAAACTAGAACCAGAACTGCACGTTATTACTACTACTACTGTTGTTTGTTATCATCATAACCTGCTCAGTGCTCAGTTGTAAGCTCAGGAAAAATGTTATGAATAGCACGTAGCACGTAGTACAAGCTACAAACTACAAACGGCGTAATATGTAATATGAAGTAATAGCTATAGTTATGCTCCTAGTCTCTATACTATTCACTATACACACTCTGGACTCTGGACAAAAAAACACTCGACACAAGGAGAAAATATGAAAACCCAGTATAGTAAAATATACTCACATGTATTGGTCGTTTCTATGTCCACTCTGTGTTTTAACCCGGTAGTCATGGTCATTGTACATATGCACATGGATACTATTCAGTGACTAGAAAAGTATATGTGTAATACATGTTTTGTTCCTATTTTCCTATACATTCCAAATTCCAATGCATTGCCCAAGATATGATCCGATCCGATATACATAGTTTATGTTGCATAAACTATTGTATTTGACAACCAAAGCAAAAAAAGGGAAATGGGAAATGGACTCTATACTCCATACTCCGTACTCTATACACACAACCAAAGAAAGAAAGAAAGAAACCGAATGTGCCCAGCATTTTATAAGTGGAAGCATGCAATAACATTCAGTACACTGTATACAATATACAATACTTTTAGTATGAAGCACGACGAGCTATAAAATACCTACATGTACAATGTACTATGTACTATGTATACACGGGAGAAAATATCAGAGTAATATTATATTTATATGGCATGAAAAACGGTATGTAATTTGGAATATGATGTAACACATAAATAAATGCTATGTTACATACACACGTACAACGTACATACGTTCATAGTACATCGTACACATGTAGATAGATGGTAAAAAACTACACAACATGTGATTATTCGGAAAGAGGCATTCGGTATTCGGTATTCGGCATGAAGAAAGAGGCAAAAGAAAAGAGGCAAAGGGGCATGAGACATGAGACGTTGGTGAAGGTAAAAACAGAAAATACGTGCCACTCGAAACTAGGAATAACTCTGAGGACTTTTTTCCTCATATTTCTGTACAATATTATTATATACATATAGTACATAGACTTTGCTATGTATAAACTCTCTTTGTTTAAGTACTTTGGTTGAATGTTTACAAATAAATTATTTCTAGAGAGCGGAATAGTGAAATCACGCATGGTATTTCATCCTTCATCCTTCATGCACATAATACGAATACAAATACGAGTACAAATACAAATAGTGGTAGTAGAAAACTGGAAAACTCTATCATCATCATATCACAATTCACAATCCACAGGAAAATGCCAAATACCAAAACGCAAAACTAGAAACCAAGAAAGGCAAAACAAACTCAAGTTTAAGTCTTCAAACTTTTACGACAATTTCATCATCATGCCCACGTCCCACGTTCCACATTCCACATAAAGCATACACCATACCCCATACCATATCATACACAACACTTGAACAAGTACTTGAATACTTTAGCTCAATTTCGTATTTAGGTATTTTCTTATGGCGTGCACTCGGTACTCGGCCGTATGCATCAAACATCAAATGTCAAATATACAACATGACGAAAACCTATCAAAAAGCTATGTACAAGAACATCAACTGTCAACAATCACACACACAACACAACACACAAGGAACCAAAGCAAAGTGAACCACTTCACCATTCTCCAGTCACCAGGTTTCATATGCTCACTACTCAATGATCAATGATCAATAGTAAATAATACTGCAGTTTTTTATTTCCTAAAATACAAAAAGTGTACAAATATCATCAAATGTACATTGCTCATTGCTCATTTATCTATAGAAATGCATACATGCGTGCTGGTGCAAAATACGTACACGTACACACTACAAACTACAAACAGTGCAAGTATTCTTGTTCTTGCGGAGGACAAGAAAAAGCAAAAAGCGTCAATTTCTGATTTCTGAACCCAACTTCAACTTCATATTTTTTACTTTATATATGCATCACGTACTACAAAATGCATAATAACTTTACAATCTTATCCAATCTATAATCTATGCAATTGCTAGTCTCTGTACAAGTTTCCTCAATTCCCAATATTCACACCATTTTCCCATTTTCCTTTGTTTTCAACTATACTTTACTTTTTACTATAATAACCAGTCATACGATAAGGTAATACAACAAGGTAAACCTTTTTCTCTGATTCTGATTTTCTACCTATAATATTTTTCGAGACTTGTTAAGGATCAAGTCAATATCGATGTTATGCTCATATGCTCATGTTTCATGTTCATATAATAAACAAGGTGAAAAATAATAGTGTTTGTAAAATGTAAAATACAAAATACAGGATGCAGGGACAGATTCTGCACGAGTACACTTTAGACTTTAGATATATTTGCTATTCGCATTAGAACACAATATATATGGTATAGACTGGTTTGGTTTGATTTGGTTTGATGTAGTTTGAATTTTGAAATTTGAATTAATATGATTTTGTCGTGGTGTGGGGAACTCGTGTTTTAGCATAATAATTGAGAGTGTATAGTGTATAGTGTGTCTAAAAAGGAATAGAACAAGAGTGTCATATTTTGTTGTGGCTAGGAGAAAAAGTGCCGTTTGACATTTTGTTCTATTAAATATTATCATCAGCATCATCATCAGCATCATCTAAATTGTATATGTGATGAATTGCAAGGAATATATTATTACCATCAAGTACTACAAGTATTATTATTATTATTAGTACGGTTAGGCACTGTTATAAATTTAGGAGAGGGTGATTGTGTGTATTTATCATGGAGTATGGAGGGAAACATGTTACATGGTGTATGTTGTACACTAGATTGGAGATGCTCTCATCTATATCACTTTCAATTTCAGGCCTTGTTTTCCATGTCCTCTTCAGCCTCCGTCTGTCTCCGTCTGCCTCATTCTCAGTCAGAATCATGCTCTCCCTCTCTCTCGCAATTTCAGTTTCAGCATCATCGATGAGCAAAATATGTGGATTTTTTCATTAGTTTCCCAGACTCCCATCCTCAGCACCCGTTTTTCTAGTGACTAGTGACTAGTGACATGGTGAAATTATGGTGCTTGTACTTTGTACATTGTACACATAAGTATGTAGACCGTGGCCATAAATTCATTCCACTCCATATGATGGGATGGGAATGGGAATGGAAACAGAAATATGTAGTGTGGATCATAGAGCATAGAGCATAGAGCATAGTTATGAAACCGCACAAACTCCCATGTACTTAACTTGGGCAAAATACACATGCAAAATCCAGTTGGACATGGACATGTACTTACAAGAGAGATGAGTGTATGGTGTATGTTGTACAAAATGTACAATGTACATACGTAATAAAGTATTCCTAAATTCGTGGTTGAGAATGTGAAGAGTGTTCAGTGTACATTTTGGAATGAGTGTGGTTCTGTGTTCTGTTTGATAAAACCTGCGTGTACTTACTGATTTCCCTTTGACTATTATCACTAATGCACTTCATAATTTGATACAGATTATTCCTGCTAAAAGCAATGCTCAAATGTATTTACGTACTCAACGTTTGAGGTTTGAGGTATTGCCGCTTTCATTTTCAGTTTCAGTCTCCTCCTCTCATGTACTTTCATGGAGAATGTATATTCTTGCATACATGCACTATGGATGTACTAGGTACTTTTGTCTCAATATGTAAATGCTAAATGTAAAATTATAAATAAATTCATACCATAGTTTCGATTTTCGATGCAGTTTGTTGTTTGTTGTTGTTGTCCATCCTCTTGTGATGCGTAGATAGTAGATAGTAAATACTAGATACATTATACATTATTTAGTATGTTTGTATTTTGTATTTTCCGAGTAAATCAGTGACAGACAAATATTTAACAGTAATCGTTATTTTAGCAGAAAAGAACTTCTGCTGCTCCTGCTGCTGGTGGTGACAATGATGAATATTTGCAGTATGCGGCAATCCTGATACTGTAATTAAAATATTCACACACTTATCAAATTATGAATTTAGTCATCATCATGAGCATGTTGAGATAGTTGCCGTTTATATGTGACATTTTCTGAATGTTGAATTGAATTAGGAATTTTTTGGATACATGAAATATGAATACTATTTTAATAGAATATGACGAAAAAATCGAAAAGGTTAAAGGTAAAATAGCTATGTTTTTGTATAGAGTGTTGAGTAAATGTCTAGAATCTAGAGTCTAGAGTATGTGACAGAATGTAGAAATGAGAAAATTATCAGAGGAATGAAACAGAAATAGAAATATTCCAGATATTGTATTTCTGATATTGCCAATAATATCACATCATATCATATCATGTATTGGTAATTATAGCTCTTTCTCTTTTGGTCTGACTGTATGCTGTATGACTGTGTTTCGGTTTTTGGTGATGAAACTGGTATTGGAGAATCGACCCGAGTTTCCACATTCCACATGCACGAGGTTGCAAAACAAGTTACATAATGGTGCAACGAACACCGAACACCGAACTACGAACAACGAACAGAAATAGACACAAAGGTAGAAGTAAAACTAGAAATACCTGTTATCAATAACTAATTTACGGGTGTAATACTACAGTATTCGTAGTCGTTCATAGTTCGACAGCCGTCGTTCTACTTGATACTAGATGCTAGATGCTCAATTCGCAATGCTCAATGCTCAATACTCAATACTCGATACTCAAGTGTGTGTTCAACATACGTGTACGTTGTACGGGTTTTTGTGTTTGTGTGTGTGCTGGCTGAATCCTGTGTATTCCCGTTGTACGTTGTACCTTCTTGATATTTCCTTTTCCATGTCTCCATTCACATTTCAATAGTCACTGTGTTTGATAAATGTTCAAATGTAGATCAGGCCTGTATTTTACACACTGTTCATACTTCATAGATTTGCATACATGTTCAAATGTACCAAAAGTACATGTGTTTTTCACTTTTCACATTTTCCATTTTCCCATTTCCCCAATTTTGTCGTCACAGCATCAGAAGCATTTGGCTTCCGTTTCTATTGATTGATCATGCATATTTCTACCAACCCCACCAATTTCTGTAGAAAAGCATGGCGCATCAAGTATCAAGTACGAAGAATGAACTGTGAAAAGTATAAACTATGAACAATGAACATGCATAAAGAGCACTATAAACTATACACTATGCAGAGTAGTAATTAAATAAGTCCTAATTACTTGTCTCATTTTCCATTTGTAGTTTCATTCCGTATATTTCGTATTCAATATTCGATTCATTCAATATTTAACCATGAGCTAACATGGGCTCTTTTCCTACTTTCTACGTGTGTATATTGTATACTTACAACTAAAAACTTTTCAATGGGAATCTTTTCACTTTTTCTTTTTTTTTCAATAAACAATAAACTTTATGTAAATTTAGATCACAGACTCTGGAATATGGAATCTGGAATCTGGAAACAAGAGTAAAAGCTATAAAAACTGTATAAAATAAGCCAAATGTACAATAAAAACAGAAAAGAGTGATAAGCGCTAAAATAACCAACCACACATGTATAATTTACATAATACGGATGCTTGTATGTACAGATTATGTATAGGTACAATTAATTAATACGCAAATCCAAATGAGAGGGAAATTCTAGAGAACTGCAAAGCAAAAAAGAATGATATGAAAGACAAATACATATATGGATTCTTTTAACTATATAGTAATTAAGAATTAGGCATTTACAATTTACCATTTAGAAGGTTAGACGTATAACCTATACATTATACATGTAAACAAAGAAGGTTATTTATGTAAATACTTAATACACATGTATGCACAAATCTACCAACTACAAACTTGAAGTAGGAGGAGGAGGGGAAGTTTAAGTAGTGAAAAGGAAGGAGTTGCAAAAAATTAAGATGTATTTATGTAGGAGTTGGGATTGGAGTTGGAGTTGGATATATAGGATTGAAATTTGAGCTGAGACTGAAATCTGTAATCCGAACCAAACTCAAAGTAGAGTAAGAGAAGGAAAAAAGAAAAGTCAAGGGAAAAGGAAAGAGTAGATTGAGAATTGAGAATGAAGAATGGAGAAAGAAAATCAGGATATTCAAAGTAGATACAAAGAGAAATGAGAGAAAGAGCGAGAGATTTAAAGTCGAATGAGTCGAATGAGTCGACTGAGTCGAGTGTCTAAATACTAAACAGACAAAGTGAAAAAGGATACACAGAGACAGACAGACAGATAGACAGATAGGCCTGTCTCTGTTGTCCTGAAACTTGAGGCAAAGGCAGCGGAAACACACATACTTACACACTACACACACGCAGACATGTATATTGTAGATACAAGCAAGAATTCGTAGTCGAAAATTAAGAATCTAGAATTTAGATATATTTTTTTTATCCAGGAGACGAAAGGACTGAAAATGAAAATGAGTCTTTAGAGCTTGTAGAGTGTAGAGTGTAGAGTCTAACATGTTTTGTGTGTAGTGCACAGGATCTGGATTTACATGTACATGAACAATATCGATGCTTTATGCCGAGCCACGCCAACTCTCTGTATTCTGTATTCTGTATTTCTTATAAGAGTTTCTTGGCTGGTTTGACTTTGGTCTAGCTTGGCTTGGCTTGATGATGAATTCATTAATTTGCATGCATACAAAGCACGCTGCTGAAGCTGAAAACTTGCTCTATCTCCAACTCCATCTCCATCTCTATCTTCTTCTTCTTCTTTCTCCATCTTTCTTCTTGTTTGTTTGTGTCCTTTTCTTCTTTCTCTATCTCTCCTTGACTTTCTCATAATCATCATCATTTGCATCATCAGCATCAACATCAACATCATTATCAGTGCCACTCTCTCTCTATTTAATAAAGTCATTGTGTAAATAGTCAAATTAGCTATAAATTGTGAGTTGTGAGTTGTGAGTGAGTTCACATCTAAGGCAAAAAGCAAAACCCAAAGCCAAAGTCAAAGTCAAAGCCCAAGCCAAAGCCAAAGCTAAACAGCATCATCACACAGTTCCCAAGAAATACACAAAGTACAAGCTACAAGCTACAGAAGGCAGAATCTAGAATCTAGACTACAAACACAAGAGATCTGAAGCTGTAGCTAAAACTTTCAATCTTTCATTTACTCTTTTACTACACACACACACACCACACACTGAGGTTTGCTCTGTATATTCTGTATATGTTGTATTTCGTATTTTGTATATTTACAAAGTACTCTAAAGCTTGTTTGTCGACAAACTTTGGATATCCCATCATTTAGAATTTAGACCTCAAGCTAAACGACTGGAAGAACACAAAACACAACACAAGATACCACACACATCATAAAAGATATAATATACTCTATTTTATATCCTATATTATTCTATTTATGTACCTTCAAACTTCAAATATTTATATAATGTGTGTATATGTATAATCGAAAAAAACCATATATTTATTTTAAGAGTAAATACCTACTAAATACTTTCCATGATACACACGATATACGCATAAAGTATAAACTAAACATTTTCACCGCTTTTCCACTTACAATTTACAAGTGACTCACTTTTGGGTAAATGATATTTTTATTTATCATTGATGTACATTGTACATGAATCTTTGATACTAATAAATTATTATACTCGTATTTATATGACGGATTAACCTTTAACAACCGGGTTGTCGATTGGAGATATTTCTTTTTCTTCGCATGTTATTTATCTTTACGATTTACGATATATTTACAAAATAGAATATCGTATACAGAGTACAGAGAGATTCTAGAGTGAACTTAACATTGTATTTTTTACATTATACGATGCATCATATTTCATGTATTTTGAATTTTGAAATTTATTTTGAGGGTTAAAATTGACGCAGTTCTTACGCTAGAAACTAGAAAATATTTCAAGTACATATAGTATAAAATACACACACAGGATACACATCTAGCTTTCAGTTGAGTTTGAGTTGGTCGCATTTGCAGAAAAAGAAGTGTAGGAGTAAATTTAGTGTACTGGTAGTTTGTTCTAGAGTATAAGTTTGGAGTTTGGAGTACATGGAGCGAAATGAAAAGAGAGTGTTATCCGAAAAATCATGTTTAATAAACTCCGTTGCACATTAACTATTACAATACATAATACATAGATACATATGTGTAATGTGTATACTTGGGCGCCTACAATATTTATAGATTATAGAGCATTGTGCCAGAGACTCTAAGTCAGTATTAGGAATTTGGAATTAGAAATGCGAATGCGAATACGAATGCGAATGGCAAACCGACCAAAGTTACCAGTTGTTGGTTCACAGTTTATAATGAGCAGAAAACAAAAAGTACATGAGGAAGTGTGGCAGCATTATTATTATTATACTAATGAAACAACGAAACCAACAACATTTATTAGAATTTTTTGAGCATGGAGCATGGAGTATGGAGCATAGTGGAACCATGAATAATGAATACCTGAAAATGAGGTAATTATTCGGCCGTTTAATCTGGAATTCTGCAAACCATATACGAAAAGGTTGTATGTTGTATTGTATATATATTGTATATTATGCGTACTCTGAAGTGTATATTTACATATGAATACTGTACTTTATGATCTACGCACATACCACACATCGCATACCAACTGCAAAATACCAACTACAACCTACGACCTACACATTCAACATAATATAAAATACAAAATACAAAGGTTGTTGAGGTTTCCTTTTACTTGTGAACCCTTCTTTCACAAGTAGAAACTACATGGAATAATTATTGAGCGTGATCAATGGAGAAACAACTTTCAATTAGCATGTTTGATAAACCACCAATTTTCATTCAAGCTTTTACTTTTAAGCCCATGAAATTCCAGTACAATTGTCACAATTAGGAGAGAATGAGAAGGATTTTCTAAGAAAAGGAAAGGAAACTTTTTTTCAAAACCAATGTACAGAAATAATAAAAATAAAAAGAGTCATTGTTTAATTTATCAATTTTAAAACTATGCGAGGATTTTACTTATTTTTTCAAAGTATTCAATGTGCCCTCGAATGATAACTATAAAAGATATCTATTGTCTATTATCAATACGGAAAGTTTAAAGATAAACCATTAGAGTTTA
Organism: Sminthurinus signatus; assembly: GCA_019776565.1. Classification (NCBI taxonomy): domain Eukaryota; kingdom Metazoa; phylum Arthropoda; class Collembola; order Symphypleona; family Katiannidae; genus Sminthurinus; species Sminthurinus signatus. The sequence goes on along the minus strand of JABASP010000051.1, from coordinate 10,997 downwards.
GAGTCGATGAAAATGGTAAAACTGCATGCGGAATGCTGAATTCCGGAGTAGCAACAGGAGCTATTGAGAAAAACTGTATGAAATTTGATCAAAAAACCCACCGACCACCGACTACCGACTACCGACACTATATGAAATGTCTCAATGTAAATATGTAAAATTCTAAAGAGTACCTGTATTTATATTTCCTAGCCTGGTCTGGTCTGGTGTGGTCTGATAGGAATGAAATGATTATTTAAATGGGTACGTCAAATACGGACTGTGGAGTTGAAAAGTAAACATGAAATACACATGGGAGCATTTTAATTTGTATACTTGAACTATTACACAAACCATTAAATATTTATACAGGTAATGCACGGAGGATTATGCGCATACACACACTTTTTTTTACTTTCAAAGCCTTTCATGTTCTATTGAATAAACATTAACATTAACATTGAATATTAGCATTTAGCATGTAGAATTTAGCAGGATGAATGATGAATGATGACGATTGAATCGATTGTATATGTGAAAAAATGTAAGCTGTGAATTGCACACATGACAAACATAAATAATATGCAATATATAATGTACAGACATAAATTGAGTGATTAAAACATGATAAAGTGAAATAAATACACAGGTCTTAGGTAGAAAAACCTCATAAAAAATCAGAGTGAGGAACAAGTCATAAAGACTTTATTGAACAAATCACTCACAACTCTCCGCACTCATACACACATGCACAAGTATTCCATCCTCACATAAAACATAAAACACACAACTTGGAACATCAAAGATCAAAGATCAAAAGTCCCAAAAACTGTTGCATCCTCAGTCCGTAGTCCGTAGTGTATTGTACACTATATTTATGTACAACCTACAACCACTAGTTCTCGAGAAAGAAAGAACTAAAGAAAGGACGGAAGAAGACCAGAAACTAGAAAACAGACATGCAGAAAAGGAGAAGAGGGAAACCATTTATGAAGTCAAGGGACGTCGACAATAGTGAAAAGTGTATCTACACCATCTAGATTCTAGATTCTAGTGTATATGTGTACTATCTTGTTTTCGACGGTCCTAATGGTGTTATAATGGGTTGTAAAACTATATGGATTTAGAAGATAATCTCGTTAAATATTCCAGTCTCGTGTTTTGTGTCCATGTTTGCAGACGCTATAATGGGAGAGCCTTGGGGGTATGAATGTGTAATGTGTGGTATTTATTGAGGATTCCTCTTGTTCCTCCTCTCCTTCATCTCCTTCTCCTTTCTCCATCTCCATCTCCTTAGTTTCCCACTTGAACTCCAAATATCTGTATACAAATAATTTACTTGACTTTTTGTGTGAAAAACTCAATGGTCGTTTGTCCTTTATCCTGTTCAAAGTTCAAAGCATACAAACTACAAACTACAAACAACATCATGAACCATTTTAAATACCTAATATGTATTACAAAAATACATTCGTGTAAGGTCTATGCTGCATTCAACATGTATACACTGTAGACTGTAGACTTCCCTGTATGAAAAAATGCATAGTCCACTTGCAAAAACAGAGCGAAAGAGAGAGAGAGAGTGAGAGACGGCATAAACGCTAAACGGGTGAACGTGCTTTTTGCTTTCTTCACTTCGTGACGAAAGGGAGTTTACTATGCATAACATGACTTTGTCCGTCCATCTAAATATGTTTGAATACTATTCTGTGAATATACTTATGGAAATTATCTACTGCAGACATTCCTCTCATTTCCTCTACTCAACATTCAACATTCAAATACAGCTGGAATGTGTGTATTTCCAGTTTGCAGGTGACTCGGTAACTACTAACTACACCGCATCTTTGTACATTATACAAAAAACAAGTACAAAATCATAAAGTTTACTCACCTTTACATCGCATTACCTTAAATTTCTAATGTTTTGAGTTTTGAGTTGTGAACTTAGATTGGCTAAAACTAAAAATTACTTGTCATAACATGATCATCGTTGATGCACAAGGCACAATGTGTTTTGAGTTTTGAATAAATTTTTATTGAGCAGAGCCTCTACGATCAACTGCATGTTTCTGCTGTTTGCTGTTACGTACAAATTTCAAAATTTTTTACATTTTAGACAAATGCTGAAACTCAAAACCTGAAAAGAATCTCTATCATAAGTTACAGGTTATAAGACTAATTTTTGCATGCTACCGTATCATTTTCATTTATTTCAAGCCTGAAAAAGAATTCATGCAGATGAAAACTTTTACATCTTGCTTTTGAACTTTGAAGGTTTCAAAGAGCTTATTAATGCTCTCACCTCACAGCAGGTCACCCCGGTGTGCGTGCGTGTAGATTTAAATACGATAGATGTGCCTATGAATAATACTGAGTAAAAGAGGTTCAAATCAAGTACAATATACAATGTACAACTTCATTTGCAATGGTTAATGGTAGATTTTACAATTGGCACTGCATACTGCACACTTACACACACTTGTACCTTTGAACTACAACAAACTACGAAGTGTGATCATGTGTAAATGACGGGAATTAAAATATATTTATTGTGTAGCCAGTATAGCTACAACATAGAAATTCTCCTTGTCCAATGTTCATGTGTACAGTGTTCAGTGTACAATTTAATATAATCGATGATTATTATGTAATAAGTTTGGAGTTTGGCGTGGCAGCCTGTCGTCTGCAGGTAAACTGTAAACGGTAAAAGGTAAAAGGACTCGACATTACAAATCTCTAATTTGTTACTTGTAATTTTTTATATAGAACATTTGCACGTGGAAACTTTATACATAATATTTAATATTTCATGTGTAAAATATTCTGGTTTCTGGTTACTTGTATTTTGTGGTAGATTTATATATTTTGTAAATTGTATATTTTACATGCATGTTGTCAATGCCGCCACAGATCTACAAATGATACATGACATTTTTTACGTTTTTTTGTCAAGCAAAACTGAAAAAGAGTTTACCAACTACCAAAATTATTATACTTGTTTACAACTTTGAAATTTTCATCATTTTTCCTTTTACCTTAAAATACTCCATTTTTGATACTTGTACTTTAAATCCTTTTCTGTGAACTTTCTCTTTTTTTTGGTTTGAGGTTTAAAGTCTGTTTGAATAATAAAGCGGATTGAGTATTGAACGATCATTTTATTTTGCCCATTCCCATTTTGAGATAGAGTACAGAATACAGAATACCTACATGTGCAATCTATAATCTGTAATGTAATAAGAATGAGAATATCTGTAGAATGTAGAATATAGAATCCTTTTAACAAATGAACTGATGGGAGATGGGAGATGGAATATGGAGAACGTCTTCTTCTTACATTTATCGATTAATGCAGTCCTTTCTGCCTGTCTCTTGGATGATCAAAGAGACTTGTGATAAGCAAAAAAGACGAAGGAAGAAGAAGAAGAAGTGGGTACATTTTGTTGCTAGTTGCTGCTGCTAAGAGAGTCATTATCATTTTTGGATGAACATTGAACAGTGAATAGGCTGAACCAAAGACAGAATAAACTAGCAGCAGCAGCATTAAAAGTAGAGTACGAAGTACGAAGTATGAGCAAAAGTGGTAGTAGTAGTAGTAGAAGAAGAATTGTATCTCTACAGTTTCAAAAAATTTATGTCTCAACTTTTATTGTTATTAAAGATTATCCTTATCCTTGAATTTTTATTTTTATCCTACTCTAGAGTGCATTCTTTTTTTTTGAAGGGCTAGTAGGTATCTAGTATCTATAGTAAATATTACCTACTACCTCTGCATATGGATATGGATATGCAACTATAAAAAACTAGATAAAAGATTTTGTCCTGTGTACAGAGTACAGAGTGTAGACTATAGAAATATAGTAAAAACTTTTGACTGCTTCATGCATAATATAATATAGTGTGTAATATGTAATGTGTATACTGATACCTATTTATCTATTCCATGTATGCAGTATGCATATATGTGTATCATTTCATAAACATGATATTTAGGCATGATATTTAAGTATGCAGTATGCACATAATCCATAATCACAGTCCCAATGGGACAATATCTCTGTACACTGTACACTCTGTGCTTTTTTCTGCATGGATCACGGTTGTGAATCTTTCTGTCTCATATTAATACTCTTATTTTGTAATTCTATCCTTAAAAACTTGACTAACTGTCTACTGTCTCTGCATTCTGCATACTACGCGTAGTACACATTACATATGCGACACATGCCCATCTGCATGTACATAATAATATAGTGACTGATATAATATTAGTACTACCATTTATATACTTCGTTTACGACAGTGGAAGAGGACACATGAATCTAATGTGCACAGTGTACAATAATAGTATCATGAATTTTATTTTTTTTAGTCTACGATAAGTGGAAACAATACAGATTTTTCAAAGTTTTGTATAGATGTTTCCTCCTACTCACTCTACAATTCCTGTACAAAAAAATGACATTCAATTTTCTATCCTTGTTTCCACAATCCCCCATGTGCCATTCTCATTTACATAGCATTTTTATGCATCAGAGGAATATACTTATATATATACATGTATAATGATGATAAATAAACACATATTCATAGCTTTGAGTGTAAAACGTAAAACGTAATGCAGGTTTCTGATTCTGCATGCTTAGCATCAAATATACGGAATACTGAATATACCGAATGCCGAATGCTTAACATCTCATCAATGATAAATTTCTTTTTGCATCTCATTGAATAATTTACAATTTACTGTAGTGGAGAAAAGTTGAATGCAACTCGTAACCCTTCATGTCACATTAGTTAGTTACTAATGCGAGTGACATGGCTGATTGTTCTTTTATGTGATGGGTATAAACTGCAGTTATATAATTCAATATAATATAATCATCACTAATAATTTAGCGCGTGCTGCAATTTTTTATGCATAATGTACCATTTGAATTTTGAACATATTCAAAATGCAGAAACAGAGACTACACATGGCAAATTTATTTTAGTGGAGGTTGATCAGTTTTTCAATTTTAAATGTCAAAGCATCAAAGCATATTGTACAATATCTGTATTCTGTATTCTGCTGTATTGCCATTTTCTGTTTTATGTTAACCTTTATTATTTTTTAGTGGGATGGAGCACAAAACACGCAAAACGCAAACAGTGTGGAAATGTCAAGTAAATAAAGCCACACGTGATGACAAAAACACTCTTAGCTTTTACTGTGGATCAACCATAAACCAATTGCACGGTAAGCTACACACTAGACACTACATTCTACATACTACACACAGTATCAGAACCATCATCAATTTAAATCGGTACATAACGATAGATGGATGCGATGTAAAGTAAAAACAGAGTTCATCCCATTTCTCAACTCTTTCCATATCTTCTTCTCTTTTACTCTGTGTCTCTAGTCTTTATCTCTGTGTCTGCTTATATTTCGTTTGGTTTTGCAAATCCCTGTGTCTGACGTGAAAATTGTATTAACTGATGATTTTGGCATAGATAATATGGGAAAAAATGAACCACGGTCACCACAGTTTAATACATATATTTTATATTTTATAATGTATAATGTACTCTAGAATCTACAATACAAATGGACATTGTGCATTATGCATACTTATACCACTTACCACTAGTGTTTAGTGTTAATGTACTCCGAGTCAGTAGTCAGTACTTAGAACTTGTTACAACCAAGACTATAGGAAACGAGATGCAATGAGATATATTATGTGGTGTCACCATGCCATGCCATGCTTACCACGATTTAAGATAGAGTTTAACCTTTGGACAAGATCCACAATCCACAATCCACAAAACCTCCATTTCAACTCTGGTTGAGATTGAGAATTGAGATTTTATGATGATAAAATAGATTAGAAGAGCATCTCAAATCCCAAGTCTGAACTTTGAGTGTTATATAAACTATAAGATGAAATTCGTGTAAGTACTAAGTACGTCCCGAAATTCAAATAATCCTTTTAGATTTAAGAATCTATCTAGAATCTAGAACTAAATAGAACATACACTATTATAAACCATAATATTACAATTTACAATATATTAGTAATATGCATGAACTATATAGACGATAGACACATTTTAATATCAATGTGGGTATACTTGTGTGATTTTTGAAACAATTCTTCGAATTACGAATTACATGTAGCACTGAAAGTATACAATGTGTGCTATAAACTGTAATATATATATTGTATGTTCCAATCTTTTACATATGCATGCTCAATGCTCATTTACTTGTGTGCGAATCGGTATAATATAACTTGTAATATGCTTTATATCTAGTATCTAGTATTTCATCATACATCATGGAGAATGTGGAATATGGATTATCTATAAAATGAAGAGCAGCGTATCTTGTTATTTTTTTTCTGAATAGTTATAGCCATTTGCATGAAGCTTGAACAAAGTAGTAAATAGTATGTAGCATCTACCATACAAAGTAATGGTTCTTGACTAAAAAGGGCCAAAATGAAGTAACTATCCGATAATTCATTTTGCGTCAGTACACAATTTACAGCTACAGATTACCAACGGTTTGAGCATAGACAAGAACGGGGGAAAGGAAAAGTGAGATAGAGAGGGGAAACTTTGGAGTTTATATGATTATATTCTTGAGAATTGAGAAGCTACTACTTTGTATTTTCCGATGGTCTCTTTATTGCTCATTCATTATGTACACTGTAGAGTGTTGTAGTTTATTGGCAACTGGAACTAGATTACTATACGACTTACTTACTTACGTACTCTAGTACTATCTATCTAGGTAGCTACACAGTCTACAGTCTACAGTCTACACTCTACACGCTAAATTCTACAGTGTTCCTTTTCCTTTTATCTCTCTGTCTCGTATGTGCTATAATATGTGTCTACAGTCTAGAGTCTACACTTTTACTTGTGTGTTGTTGTACGGTTTTGGAAAATTATAACGCGTTGTAAAATTAATGTGACAGTCATGGAACTTTGTGCACGTCCCGCTGTATGACTGTATTAGCAACTCTGACTCCGACTCTCACGTCCTCTCCTCTCTGATATGTGTAATGTGTATGGTGTATGGTCTAATGGTTTGTGTTTGTGTATAAGCTCACAAATAATATTATTTTATTATACACACTTTTGTGTCCAGGAGAATTTCATCGAGTGTCATCAGCACCCGCTCAGAGCTTTCTCCACTTTCACCTATTCTGGACAGTGTATAATGTATGGATGCATGTACAATGTACACATTACACATACCCACTACTCTATATTATATATCACTTATGTCTCATGTAAACCATGCACCACGAATAAATTGATACACAAACATTCTATGTAGTTATATTATGCATAATATTTATGTACTAGACTTTACCTTTTGCTTTTACGACCACTTGATGTGTACAGAAATCTACTTAGTCAACTTAGGTGTACGTATTATTTATACGTTATACATTTTACATTGTACATAGATGAAGAGTGATGAAGGATGAGGCTTCTTTTCTGTGCAAATGAAAAGTTTTACTGGCTTTTTTATTTTTTACACTATATCAAAGCTTTTCAGGGTTTAGGTTTAGGTATTCACTTTTGGATGTTGGATAATGAAATGTTAAGTGTTGTTTTAGTGTGTATATTTAAGGAATAGATTGAATTTCGGCGGACTTTTTAGCATACAGTACACAGTACTTTGTTCCTGAATTAAAAACTCAACCCAAAATACTGTGGTAATCAGAGAGAAAGCACAGTAAAGAAAACAAAAGAAAATACATGGGAAGTTATGCAGGTTAAATAAGGGATAATCAGTTTGTATTTCTAAAATTAGGAAGTAAAAAAGTCAAATCTGTTATATATAATTCTGAATGATTCAAATTTTTTAGATTCCATCTGGTTGACCGCATCAAAAATCAAAATTATAAAGCCAAATTTGGTTGGGAAAATACGCCTGCGTTATGCTGTTTTTTTTGCCGATTTTAACCAGAATTTCGCCGGATCATATCCAAAGTCAGCTGAAAATAACAAAAATAAAAAGTCATTTTATAGAATCAGTTACATGGTTCATAAAAATACAATACAGTTAGACAATAAAGTTCTACACAATGTCAAATGTCAAAGCTACCACAATACTGACACACCCACACAAATTCTAAAACCATTTGGATTTTGGATTTAGAGTCTCAAATCAAAAGTAAAAGGATTTCAAAACAACTAGACAGAATGTGAGATGACGAATCTGAATTGAGTTCTTTCCTTTTATCCTCAGATTGTATAATATACCCTAAGCATATCGTACAAATAGGTATGTACAATCCTGTTTATTTGTAATTTGTTGTCTACAATTACAAAATTCTCAAAGTTCCAAATACAACGTGTGTCCTTTGTGTATATGATAGGATGTTTTTATTCTGGATTACAATAGAAAATAGAATTCCACTGTCGCAACTACGATAATATATTATGTGTATACTTTTGTTAATAAAAGTATCGATAAATATCAGAAGGTATGTGTTACGTGTCATGTGTAAAAGTATTACAATGTACAGAGGATTTTATGCTTTTGTTTTATCGGTTATCGGTTTTCCTTTTCGTGGGAGCTATCTCCAATTCTTGGAATTTCGCAAAGGAAATTCGAAGCTAGGAATCATACATATAATATAATGAATAGTGATTGTCCCAGTAATCACTAACATACAAAACTAGTTACACAGAAATCGAAAGGGAATAGTCGGAGCTACACACACATAAATGGTATATATTATGAGTGCGTTATTTTATCGGTACTTACTATGTACGATGTAAATAGGTACCTACACTGGCCAATTTACCTATATACATATGTGTATGTACCTTTTATTTGTGCCCTAGATATTAAGTAACAGGACGTAACAGTACATATAATCTTTTCCTACAATATAGTCCATTTTGTATGTATTTTTATTTTTGTTTGAGATAATTGAGGCTGATCCAAAGTCGTAAGGCGTACTTATATTTTGTAGTTATACATACTTATTTATATATACTGCATCCAGAAAAAAAAATCCAAAATTGGAGTGTCTCAGTATGTAAAATAATATGTGTGTACACACGTATCATTATATATATATTGTCTTCATTAACGATACTATATAATATACATATACCTAAATATATTCACACCTTCAAAGTGAAACATTTTATACACGTTTTCTATAAACACAATTATTATGTTACGCGTCTATTTTTTATCTATACTTATGGCTTTTCGTACTTATAAAAGTAGAATGAAGAACGAGGCCCATAAATAGTTAACTTTTATTATACATATGTGCATAAAAATCAAAAGGTCTCTGTGTATATTCTACTCTCCTTATAGCGTTTGATGAGAGGCTTTTTATATTATATTCTTGAAACCAAAAAAGAGAAATTCTTTGTTATACCCCACATACTTTTTTTGATATTTCTGAACTTATAAAGAATAGTCAAATATTTTATGTAAAATTAATATGTGTTTAAGTATATTTACAATTTTACTATAGTTAAGTATAATGAAATATTTAATTTTTTTTAAAAACGTTTTTTTGAATGACGACAGTAAGGCCAGCTGGTAGTGAAATTTGAAGATATCAAGCCAGACAGGGAATTTATAAATTTTGAAACAAAATAAAAAATATAAAATAATACGTCGTTTGATTATAGAAAGTTACTAATTAATTAACTAATGTATAATTAGATTGTTGTTTTTAAATAGATTTTTTTTTGTGTGGAAATAGTGTCTATTTTCTAAGAGGTCAAGATGCCTCGTGTTATGATTAAAGGAGGTGTTTGGAGAAACACAGAGGTAAGGAATATATATATATATATATTTCCGCTATTCAGATAACATGACTGAAAAAAATGAAATTAAATATTTGTAGAATCAAGATTTGTATATAATAGAGATTTATGACAAAATTGATTATTATTTACTATGGGTTTATTTATATTTTATATTAATGTATATGTATGGTTTTTATTTTTCTATTTACTAGGATGAAATTTTGAAAGCTGCTGTTATGAAATATGGAAAAAACCAATGGTCTCGTATAGCATCATTGTTACATCGTAAATCTGCAAAACAATGTAAGGCCCGTTGGTTTGAATGGTTGGATCCGAGTATCAAAAAAACTGAATGGAGTCGAGAAGAAGACGAAAAATTACTTCATTTGGCAAAATTAATGCCAACACAATGGAGAACCATTGCTCCAATTATTGGACGAACAGCTGCACAATGTCTAGAACGATACGAGTATCTTTTGTAAGTTACATTTTGTTTATACATATATATATATTTTTTTAAATTTTATAAGTATTACAATTTGACATTTTATAAAATGTTGATGTATCATTTTATCATGTCTACAGAGATCAAGCACAAAAGAAAGAAGAAGGAGAAGAAGCTATTGATGATCCAAGGAAATTGAGACCTGGTGAAATTGATCCAAATCCTGAAACTAAACCAGCTCGACCAGATCCAAAAGATATGGATGAAGATGGTAAATTTTAATATAATAAATATAATATCTTTTTTACTTTTTAAAATATTTGTATATATACGTGTGTACATAAATCCAAACATGCATTTTGTATTTTCCTTTCCATTGTTTTTAGTATTAGATTGTTTTGTTGTTTAAAGATTACAAATCAATGAAAAGACCATACCATAAACTATAATGTGTATTTTATTTATTTTTTTTATATGCAAAATTTAGAATTGGAAATGCTTTCAGAAGCAAGAGCTCGTTTAGCAAATACACAGGGTAAAAAAGCTAAGCGTAAAGCAAGAGAGAAACAATTAGAAGAAGCTAGACGACTAGCAGCTCTTCAGAAACGACGTGAATTGAGAATGGCTGGAATTGATGTTAAACAAAAGAGACCCAAAAAGCGTCAAATTGATTATAATCGTGAAATCCCTTTTGAAAAACAACCAACACATGGATTTTATGATACTTCAAATGAGTCATTTGATCCTATGCATCCTGATTTCAAACGACTTCGACAACAAC